>JBBKCR010137561.1:4773-21998 GCA_037577295.1 Ladigesia roloffi | reverse complement strand
CTACACTACACTAAATACACTCTTTTAAAATGGATAGGTGGGCTGTTACAATAAGCACCCCTAGCAAAGGGTTTGGGTGGATTCCCTCCATCCCCGAAGATCAATTGTTCACGTGTCTTCACCTCATTACACACAGCAATGCGCCGGGTATTTAAAGTGAGTGAGAGTGTGAACTCTGATTAGTTTATTGCGTGCTACGCCCAAAACACACCCATGACTAATTTACTCATTTAAGACAACCCATTTGAACTATGCGCCAGGTGCGACATTCACTTTTTCAACTGGCATTATAGCACTTTGCGCTGGCCCCTCCCCCAAAGACAACTGTGCTTCTGACCGTGAAAATCGGGCCCTGTATTTAACTGGATTACAAAAATGTAACTTTCAAATAGTATTATTTTTCCATATGCTTAGGTGAAATTATCATTTTATGAAGGTCCTGATTATTGTAACAACACCTAAACTTTAATTGGAGTGCACAATAAATGCAAATGTATTAGATCTAAATATTGGTCAACAGTAAAAATCTACTCAATGCCAATATGTATATTTAAATGTATGTTTTGATATTATTCTATTTTTTTTCAGCAATTGTGAAGTAAGAATTTCAGTTGACAATGAACTATATATATATATATATATATATATATATATGCAAGGAACATATAATATAATGTTGATGTACTTATTTATTTGAAATTTAATGTTATGGTTTAATTTTGGAGCTCAGTAAAGGTTTTAGTACTTAGTTCCGGCTATTTGTGCCAACAATTACATATGTGCTCTCTGTTCAGTGTGTTTTTCTACATTCTACACATTTCTTTGTGATATTTTGTATCATTACTGTCATTCATAACTATAATCTATTGAAAAATATGTATTTAATGTTGTCCATTAATTACAATCTTTAAGACATTTATGGCTGCTCATTTCTTTATGGGCATAGAAGTAAAATGTTATGTGTTCTTTTCTGTCAAGGTGTGGCTTCAGTTCTGGTTTAACAACAGTACACCCATTGGTCAGCACTTCCTCTGCCTGGCTCATCTTTTGCAATGCAGCTAGCTTGAATGCAGAAAGAATAAAAATGAATTTAACGTTGCATTCAAATTGGTGTTTTCCTGGGTACTTGGTAGCTAATAAACATGTCGTTAGCATTCTTGTGCTGGTATAATAAGTGTAAAGGGGGCATTTGCTTGTTGCCCTTGTGCAGAGCAAGTTACAGTCCTTAGTTACAGGGACAATTTTCTCCCTCATGAACACAATACAAGGAAATTGGTGTTTGAACCTTCAACTTTGTGGTTATCAGGTTCACATGCAAGCACTTTTCCCACTAGGCTACAACCCCCCCGAGACGCTGGTACTCTGCATTACAGATGCTATTAGGTGATTTTCGTCTGATTCTCTAATGATTCCCTTCTTATGTCCTGATAAAATTTGTATGAAGGGAAAAAAGACCTACACAGGATTTCAGTATCAACAAATGTCTGCACAAAATAACTAATAACATTTGACCATAGCACTTTTAAAAGGATATAACTTAGACAACAAATATAAAATGAACTGTACCTATAGCAAAAGTTTGTCGTCATCTAATTAGAGTAACACAAATAAAAGTAACACAAATAAACAAACACAGTTGATCAGTTTTGTTGGATTTGGCAGAGCCAAGGTCATTTTCCTTTCATCACCACTGTCCTCTTCCTCCAATAAAGAGTATATATATGCTTTGACTATGTACAGTTGCACTCATATATTTACATACCCTGGCAGAATTTATGATTTCTTAACCATTTTTCTAAGAATATGAATGATAATACAAAAAAATTATTTCAATCATGGTTAGTGGTTGGCTGAAACTTTTTTTAATCTTTTTTTATTCTATATAAATCATAAACTCAACCCAAACTACCCAAATGACCCTGATCAAAACTTTACATAATATACATATTCATGTTGGAATGTCTGAATATGTCTCATGAGTGCAAACTCCTGTGTCTGAATGTTTTATTTAGTCTCATTGACCATGGTTTGGTTTCAACAGAACCCCTAATATTCCACTTCTTAATTAGAGTTTGAACACTGCTGTTTGGAATTCTCAATGCCTTTGATATTTCTTATATCCCTTTCCTGTTTTACAGAGTTCAAATACCTTTTCCTGCAGATCCTTTGACAATTATTTTGCTTTCCCCATGACTTAGAATCCAAAAAAGGTTTGTGCAGCACTGGGTCCAGCAACTCACAGACCTTTAATACACACCCACTAATCACAAGCAAACAGATCACAGGTGAAGATGGTTACTTTTAACAGCCATTCAACCCCATTTGTGTCATGTTATCAGGCCAAATCACCAGGGTACGTAAACTTTGGATCAGAAACATGTGGGTAGTTTGTGTTGGGATTATTATTTATAGAAAACACAATTGTGTGACAATAAATGGCTTCAGTCAACTACTAACCATGAGTGAAAGAAATGTTTTTCTGTTATCATTCATATTCTCAGAAAAATCATACATTCTGCTAGGGTATGTAAACTTATGAGCACAACTTTACATGCATCTTCATTTAGGTATCTCAAGATGCTTCTTCATATTATTCTTAAGAATAATATTAGAATACAAATATGAAGCTTGTTAAACTGTAGTGGAAACAATAAAATAAAATTAATTGTAGGAATGTTTAAAAACTATGCAAATCTTAGCTTCATATTATCCCCACAGCATATATATGTCACTGCCTATAGGGAATCTTTTTAGTTTACACGGCTTCACACTTTCATCATGTTTGTTATGCACAAATACTATTTATAATCCACTCCTGGGGAACCACCATTACTTCTTCAGTGTTTTTTCTGTTAAAAAGGAGAGACATACAAAAGAGAATATTAAATAATGAAAATTAGATCTATAAAAAAAATCTTATATGAGCCCCTCTGAAAATTTCCAGAATTTTGTAACCCTAGTATTTGTTAATAGGGGACAATTGATTTGTGATATTTTGGGTGAAGTAGAATCAGGTACTCTTGTTTCCTCCCATGGTCATATCACATGCTGTACTGGAGATGCCAAAATGCCCCTAGGTGTGAATGTGTGCGTGTTTGTAGGATTTTGCAGCTTGTCAAGGATCATTCTCTGCCTTTTATTTAAAAGTAATTTAGACAACGGACATACCTGTAACATGTAGCCTAAGAAAAGGCATTTGACCCCATTTTCCAGCCTGTTTTCAGGACAACATAAAGAACTTATAGAAGACAATGGTATAGCAAACTTCGTACCTAGAGTAATGTAATGTATCTTCCTTTTCAAATCTAGGTGGCAGGGTGGGTGTTGCACAATTAGTGAAACCACAGACAGGGTGACACACAGTGGACAATATTTCACAACATAAGAACAGCATGAACGTATGGTTTACTATGTAATCTTGGATCCTCAGTTTGTGTTCGGTCAGAAGTGTGATGTTATGTGAAAAAATCTAAATATAAAGTAGACATTCCACAATCTTTGAGTTGTTTAAGAAGTCGTGTTTCTTACAAGTGACACTGAACGACCCGTTACTGAGAAAATTAGAGACCTCTTCCTGTTGCAGTTCAAAACATGTGACCAGACAGAAAAAAAAACAAAATTAATCAAAATATATTTTTTCATTTGTGTCAGGTTGTCATATTACAAATGATTTTTCTGGAAATAAACACAGAATGGATGTCTTCAGAAGTGCAGAGAAGAACTTTAAATACTTTGCAGTGTAAACAGTGGGATTGAATGTTAACACAGGGCGTGAAAACAATGTTGCTCATCTCACCCCACTAATCTACCACTCAGCAGAAGAACCATGCGGAAAAATAAACCTGCTATTTTATTCCTATCTATATGGATTCTTTCCACTGACAGTATTACTGTGAATGATGGACCTACAGCTCTCACGATCACTTCTGAAACCTTGTTTACTCTTACAAACATGTCCCAAAAGATCATAATCCTCATGTTTTCCCTCATCTTGAGGACACCTGGCCCTATCAAAGAGTTAAAGACACACAGCAATATATGAAATATTGCTATAAGTAAACACACACAAAAATACCAATGCACTGGAAAAGTGTATTTAAATCCAAACTGTGCAACAGTTTTATTGGAATTTTATTTAATTATAATTCATGGCACACAAATGTTTTCCTATTATTTTGAGCAATAATGATCATAAAAAAAATATTGGCACTAGACATACAAGTGTTGGAGGCTAGGATATTTCAGCCATCTAATCATTTGGAACCAAATACATCGACTAGAAAGTTTTGTAAAAACGTTTCAGCATTCATTAGACATGATATTACTACAGATGTAATTAGTAGAACTAAATATACAAATAGTTTTGAAGCAAAAATATAACTTCTTGCAAAAGCAGAAGGAAACTGAGAAAGAATGCTGATTGTGCTTTACGAGAAGTAAGCATTCTTTGGAGACAACAGTTCTGTTTTTGGGATTTAGCTGGTAATTCTCTTTGGGTTCACCACACCACAACCGTGACAGCACTATCAAGACTGGCATGACCTTATTGTTTGAGCTGTTAAGCATGTTACAAAACAAACTACTGTATGTAGTGCCATAGGATCATATGTGGTGTGGTCTGGCAAATTGTGTGATCTCTCAAAATATAATTTGTTTATTTACAAAATATTTGTCTTTTATTTGTATTTTTTTGCATTCTGTCACATATCTTTCAGATCATTTGTTGTTCAGTACCAAATACAGATCAGTCTAATTTCGTCATAGAGAACTGAAGAAAGGTCATCTAAGCAATGTGATTTCTAGCGCCATAAACAAAACATACCTTGCAGAAAGGACAAGTGCAAGATTTAATTGTCTGTGCAAAAAAAATATTCAGTATAGAATACAGGCCAAATGTTTGGCAGCAAAATTCACGCTGTAAAAAGAAACATGAACAGAGAATCTCATTTTTGCTGAGATAACAAATAGCAATATGCTACTTACTGTAGAACAAAAGAATGTGCAACAATAATGTACAACTGACTAATTAATGTAAAATTCTAGTGATTTTCTTGCATGTCTATTGTAACTGTAATCAGACCCCCCTGATTTTTACATTCAGATGTTAAAGGCTTAAAGAACTGGATCAGCTGCATTAAATAAAGGGTTTGTAAATAAATATATATGATCGGTTTAAGCATTATATCCGTAAAGTTACACAAAAGCTGGTTCCGATGGCATACTCTGATTGGCTGAGAAGTGGTCAACATTCTTAGCATTGATCGGGAGTATTCCCCATGGCAATTTTTCAAAGTAACAACCCAATTTACACTGCAGTTAACCATGAATATCTTTCTACTTTAGAATGTACAGAACTACATAATATTTTACAGGTTACTTGATTTGTCTAGTTGTTCGTTACAATTCAACGAACAAGAAGTGCTGGGAAATGCTTTAAATATCTGGGCGCGGTTTCTCAATAATGAACACTCTTAGCGCACTAAGTTGTTTACATTTCCAAGTGTGTTCCTCGAACCATCCCTTAGGAAGCTTCTTAAGTCCCTTACGTACGACATTCCTGGAGACATCGATTGCTCTGAAATCGATTCTCAGGTCATTTGCATGTACACTGAAAAAGGTTTGGCAATCAATGTTAAAGTGCAGCTGGATGGCTTAGTGGTAAGGGTGTTGGCCCTGCAATCAGAGGACTGGGACTTGAAACCCGTCTGACAGTGTACAGTTTTGTAGTTGGTTACAAAGATAGTCCGGAGTAAACTAAACATGTAAAAGCAAAGTATATATTTTTTTCTAAGAACAACTACGTAGGTATAGTTGACTTAACAATACATTCTAGTACATAAACTCTTCTCAAGGAATCCCTTAGTAAATATTACAATGGATTTCTGTGTGGAAATTATTACCAAGCTTTTTGTAAGTCAGTGTCAGGCAGATTTTCTCTCAGTGTAACCGTGTGGGGGTGAAATGAACCGGGTATAGAACAGGGAGTGAAGTAGATGGAGCAATCATAGTTGATTGTTGGATGATTGACAAACAGCTGTGGTTACTTATGTGGCCATTTAATTGCCCATTGGATGTTGTTTAAAACCAACCTACCTAGAGGAAGTGAAACAAACAAACAAACAGAGAGAGAATAGATGAAGAAGAAGATGGCAGAGAAGAAGCCACGTAAAAAAAGAGCACCAAGCTTCTCATCTGAGGAGCTTGAAATTTTGCTGTACAAAGTGAATGTCAATAGGACTACACTCTTCGCCAGCTTCAGAAACACCCATAAAAGCACAAAAAAAGAAATAGGAAGTGCCATGGCAACAAAGATGTCTTCCTCCAGTACAGGCGCATACAAACTGGCAGGATGTATGGAAGAAATGGCACGATTATTCCAGCTTCTGCCAAACCCAGAGCTGCTGCACTCCGCAGAGACCGGGCAAGGACAGGTGGTGGGTCCAGTAACACCACTGGAGAGAAGGCACTGGCAGTCACGGGAAAGGTAGCCACTCATGGATTCCCTGGGGGATTAGATGTGAGAAGAGGTGATGCTGAGCATGCCTCATGCTCACAGGCAAGACCATCACCTCCTCCCAGTACAGCATGCTCCCCAGGTACACAGACACCTGCAGCACCCTACTCTCCTGGCAGCACCGAGACTGAAGACCTCAGTACTCCACCACGTCCGGAACGCAGGTCCTTGCCAGCCCGACCTCGCTACAGCACAGCACAGCACACAGACTGTCACCATGCCATTGTAGTGAGGAACTGATCAACATAGAACAAGAGAAGTTGGTGATACTGCGTGACATTCAGCGACAGTTGGATGAATCTAACGAACTAGCTCGACAGTCACTAGAGCTGAAGAGGGCCAAGCTGGAGCTGGCCAAACAACAGCATGCCCTGGCAGAGGCGCAGTTCATCAGGCCTTCTATCTCTGTCCCGATCTTGCTACCACCTGAGGGTAAGCCAATTTGTCTCTGTGTATAGACATCGAAGTTCATTCCCTCACAGTTGCTAACCTGAGGTTCCTTTTTTGTAGATGCAGAGCAACAGTCATACCAGTGACCGTGTGTACACGTTTGTGTGTGTGTGTGTGCAAGAGGTGAACATGTGAAAAGTGTCCTTTGTAGTACCAGAGTACCCACATCAGTCTGAGATGGAGATCATGAGTGTTTGAAAACATTTCCCTGCTTGAGGCAGAGCAGCGGAGAGTCTTTTAATCGTGCGACTTGAGTTCAATACCAATTACAAAAATCAAGATTGGTCAACAAGACGACATGGATTGGACATCAGTTAACTGTAGACCGAGGTATTCTATTGTGTAGACCTATACACCTTTAGGTGAAGCATGTCTGAGGTTTGGGTTGTATAGAGCACTTATGGAATGGACACGATGATATGACAAAGGTTCAAAGGATTAGAATCACTCAAAGAACAATGAATGGATGTGGGGATTCAAACTCCCAAGTTAATTTATTAACTAAACTGAATCAAAGTCCATCATAAAATAAATAAATGTGGCAAAAGGAAAGTCAATAATGATTTTTGGCTAATGAGCAGTCAGTACGCTGAATGAAATTTTTAACCAAATACATTATCTATCAACTGCTGCCTTGCCTCAACCCCGCCAGCCCAAGTCTGTGGGTTGGTGACAGGAGTGAAAAGGTAGCTGCTGAGAGGGTATCCACTGTCCCTGAGGAAGACGCTCTGCCCAAAAGTACCCCTTTTGGCTTGCTCACCCACGGCTAAATTGGCCCAGACAAAACTGTCGTGGGTGCTGCCAGGCCCCTTCACCACCAGGTCACATATAACACCCCTGTGGTCCACCACTACCTGGAGGTTTAGTGCCGCATATCCCTTTTCGCGAGATGTACGCCTGGTCTAGCACGAATGGATTGGTGAGTGGGACTAGTGTTCCATCCACCAGGCCTAGAACTCTAGGAATGGCAGCAATGCTATGGCATCCCTGGTGCACCTCCTGGACCTCCTGGCGTGTTGCTGGCAGTCGGATCCAGTCCCCAGCATGGTGCAGAAGGACGTATGTAACAGCGCCGAGGGACCTCCACACAGAGGACTTGCTGAGGCCATAACCTTCTCCGACAACCTTTATGAAGCTCCCAGTGGCAAAAAATGGAGCGCTGCAAGGAACTGGACTTCAAGACGCTGCGATGCGTTGGCCTGGCAAGCGCAGTTCGGAGCAGGTCCAGAAGCTCCAGAATCTGATGCCTTGGAAGGTGGAACTTTTTAGGATTGCCACCTCAGGCAAAAAATTGAAGGTGCATAAGTTTTGAACGATGTAGGAATTGACACGAACGACATGGCTCCGCGACCAGTGTTTAGGACAATGACACGTTGTATCGCTGCCATAGTTGGTTGTTTTCTGGACAACACCATGATTACTCATTTATATAGTAGCCACTTAGTTTTTTAACCTGTTCATGATTAAATGGTGTGGCTAATTTTGATGCAATAATCACATTTGAAATAGGCAAATTAAGAGTCACTTAATTGGTTCTGCAGTCACAATACATTTCTTAAATATGTCTGTACTATATTCCATCATTGATGCAACATTTATAACATGCCATTATTTGACTTGCATACACTGCTGATTTCTAAAGACTGCTGCACAGTGGCGGTCACTAGCGTTTTGAGCTGAAACTGCGCTAAGAGACGCTGGTCGCTGAGTGGGTCCGGACCAACCTTACGAACGTGGGATGTACGTAACATATACTTAGTGTATGAACGCTTTGGGAACCATCCCATAAAGTTAAGAGGTTAAGGTGAAATTAAGACCTAGTTAGCGATAAGAAGCTTTCAAGAAACCGGGCCCTAATTAATAAAACCACATTCCGGTAAATCTGAATGTGAATAACTGAAAAAAATGCGCAGAACTTCCTACATTTGAATGCCTCTATCTGTAAAAAAATTCAGGGCTTCGCTTTATGTTTCCTTTACTTTCAATAACATAACCATTTCAAGTCTGCCTAATTTCACTGACCACTGGAAGTCAAGTACGAACAATGGTCACAACTATT
The DNA here is from genome assembly GCA_037577295.1 of Ladigesia roloffi. Classification (NCBI taxonomy): domain Eukaryota; kingdom Metazoa; phylum Chordata; class Actinopteri; order Characiformes; family Alestidae; genus Ladigesia; species Ladigesia roloffi. Next base: position 12,975 of record JBBKCR010137561.1, on the reverse strand, counting down.
AAACTATACATTTGAAGCAATGTTTGGGGCTGTTTTGTATTATGTCCTTTTCTTTGCAGCCATCGATTTTAATGCTAACCACAAATAATTAATGTCCTTTACAGTGAAAGTGAATTATTGCAGAACAATGGATATATTTTAGAAAAGCTTCACTGGCTAAGTGTTAATTAACGGGGCATTCAGCACTGTGACAAAATATTTTATAAAAATTACTGCTTGATCCTATATTTGGTCCTGTAGTGTAAGTGAAAGACTTCTGGGAGTGAGCATTTAAGCTAGTGGGGAATAACCATATACTTGTTCATTACAAAGGCGGGGCAGTATAGTGCATTGTAAAGTTCCTGTTTGGTCACCACAGCACGGGGAAGTCCATTTTAGTGAAGCCAGGGTCTTTTCTTAACTCCCAGTAAGTGCAATTGCTGATCCATGAGTCATCTTCTGAACGCCTGAAAAAAAAAATGTTATAAATTTACAAAATTTGAGATACAAACCCACCCACAGAAATATAAAATGAGTACATTTTTGTAGTGGCTATGTACTTACTTGAAGAATTTAGGTATGTGTGTCATGTTGTTTTCCAGGAGAATTTTCCTTCTATCTCTCTGGAGTGCCTCGATTCTCTCTTTCTGTTCTTCTGCCCCTGTGATGTTCCCCTCCTCAAGTAACCTGTGAGAGAGTCAAGTGTGGTATTCACTGTTCTTTAGGTAAAGGCAATTTTCTGCACAAAAGTTGAATCTGACACTGCATGTATGGGCTCATTCAGTAAATGTGCTTCTAAATCCGCTTTTTAATGAAAACCACATAGAACAAGTCTTAATAGAATGTTCTGGATATTAGATGTAGTTCTTGATATGCTGCAACAAAAATGGGCATGTAAAACATTAATGTATACACAAACAATCTTCTGATTTCTATTAATACCTAGCATAAATGAGAATGTGCTGGCTAGCAAGCAAACCAGACCTGTAGCAAATATATTCCCTGGTATACAATGCCTATTAAAAGCCATGTGTGTGTGTGTGTGTGTGTGTGTGTGTTTGTGTGTGCATGTGTAGGTGAATGAATTTATGTGCAAGTGTTTGTTTATACCTCTGATCTGGCCTAAAGCGTGTGTCTGTTGGGGGCAGGAATGGTCTGATGCTCTCGTCCAACTCATTCAGCTCAACAGCAAACTGAGTAAATCCATAGTACTGGTCATGGTCCTCTGGCATAGGGTCTACACAGATGCATACACACGGGCACACACACCAACAAATTAAAACCATTAGTTAAAAAAAGACATATGGGTAGGTATTATCTGCATTTCAAATATTCACCAATCTAAGTAATAGACATAGGAATGTAAAGAAAATCCATTTGTGTGTTTATTTATGCAATCAGAGATTCAAATTCAGTATTACGTTCTCGACATTTAAAAAAACATATTTGAGTGCATTGTTGAGATACAAGTGGTTGTATTCACTTTATTTAAGCCATATCTGCAAAAAACACAACCTCTAACTGTACACATCTAATGGATTTTAAACAATATAAAATATTAATTTTAAAATGGACATCTGATATGTAAACCCAGTTAGTAATGTTACTTCCTATCATGTGCTACAATCCCACAATGACTTTTCCAACCAGCAACACTCACTTGCTCTCCAGATCAGGAGGGCTGAGGGAAGGTCTCCAAGGTACAGTGCCTCATTCCATTTCCCAAAGAGGGAGTGAACCACAGACCCCTTGGCATCCGTTATCATCGCCTCTACCTTGTTAGCGTTTGGACCTTTAGAACTTGACTGTGCAGATAATTACAAATGCAGGACAACAAATAAATACAATATGGAGGAATGAAATGGAAACTAAAAACAAACACCAACAAAACAAACAACAAAACCACAAAGTCTTCATATCTACAGTGCTGTAGAAAATGTTATACATCAACAGGAAATGCTGGCTGTGGAATTCAACAACTCAACTGGTAGATAGGGTGCATTAGAAATATGTTTTTTTCTTACAGCTGTGTTTTATTATTGCTTATTCATGATTTTTATTACTCTTATTGTTTAGAGTAGAAAATACATATACAATCACATTTTTCATGCTTGGCTAAAGACAATTGCACTGTACTGTATATATTCAGAGAACAGGTCATGGGATGTAAATGTACCTTAAGGAAGGTGACCTTGCAAAGACCAGTATTTTCTGCTGAAGCTGTGTTTTTTATCGTCATCTCGCCATAGTGTTCTATCCAACGCTGGCCACTTAAAATGTTATGAATGCAAGAGGTGACCCTGTTCAACTCATAATGATCTCCAAACCTGAGAGAGAAAGAAGAAAAAGAGAGAGAGAGAAAGAAAGAGAGAGAGAACATACACACAGTGATAGAAAGAGAGAGAGGAAAAGAGGCACAGAGAAAGGGAGAGAGAGAGAGAAATAAAGAGACACAGAGAGAGATAGAGGGAGAAAGAGAGAGATATGTGAAATGCCCTTAAACCATTCAAGTCTAGACAAGTTTTATCTTTTTATGTACACTCATATTTATTTATTGTTTTTTCATGTCCATACACTGCAAATCCGGAATGACTGCATTTCTCTTTGAAGAGCGATAAACATAGTAGCTTATCTTAAAGGAATATTCAAATTACCCTGGTAACATTATGTGCGTGGTTCCCATGGGAACAATCTCCATAGACTTGCCCCAAAATTTGTTCTTCCACCGAACATCTAAAATACAGAAAACCATTTTTTTACATCAATATGCCTTCGACACTCAAGAGTTTTTGTGTGCAAGCACGGGTGTGTGTGTTCTTTACTCACCCTGCCACAGAGTGAAATTTGTGGACTCACAGTGACATGCCGACACAGGAGGGTGGTGGCTGACCTGCACGCAGAAAGGTAATCATGTGAGTGTGTGTTTGAGTGTGAAAGGGATGAGGAATGAGTGCAGGAATGCCTGTACCTGCTCTGAGACAAAGCGGAAGCCTTTGTCTGGACGCTCGCACTCGTAGGTCTCTCCTAGAATGGGGTTGAAGGGTTTCATTCCTGCTCTTGTGAATGTGCAAGCATACGCTGACACTGCAAATGCAGCAACATACACCTGTACACACAAACACAAACAGAATGACTGGGGTGACATGATATTCAGATGTGCTAACAATGTCACCCCATCAATATCTACTGTTATATAAAATACAGAAATAAAAAAAACTATTTGCTGTGTTACAACAGGCAATGAATACATGCACTGTGGAAATGAATACATGTCATAATTCTGACAGTAACTACTAAGTTCAACTGGCTTCTGCTATTATCACTGCCAGTTCTAGTATCATGGTGTAGCCAAGCACCATGTGTGGCATTGTCATACCTTATCAGGTACAATCAATATAAATATTGTTCTGATTTTACAATAATTGTAAATTTACTAAATGGTAGAAAACTAAAATGAAATAGGAGTGGCCTTAAAAATATTTTAGATTGGCTGCAAAATAGTATTTTTTTATTGAGGGGGTGGTTGCTGGTATCAGATTTGAAACCCCCCACCTCACCCCTCCCCAAAAGGCTAAAGGTAAAAGATAACATAGTATTTATACAAACAAAATATCACAACATAATATTTATAACAACTCACAATACATTTACTTATAAAACTAATCAATTTCAGAGCAAGCTCTTTTGTAATTAACAGGGCTTATTTCATTTTACTTACGTGCAATAGTTTGATACCAGATATCATTAAAGTTTCAAAACATATTTATTCATCCCTCAGTACATGCAGTCCAAATATTTAAACCAACATTTTAATTCAATGTACCTGTGACGGAGAACGTAGTCTAACAAACATAGCTTGAATAATTCTATTTTTACTCACATGCAGTAATTCTGCACCACATCCACCAATGTGCCGAAGCATGTGTGTGTACGCTACACTGTGTGCGTATGCATGTGTTTGTTCTCACCATGCGCATTAGCGGGTCGTGCGTGTGTGCAGCTGTGTCCAGCAGGTGGCAGTACTCCATCTCCTCACAAAGTCTCTGCAGGGTGTTAATGGGTTCATTCAGTTGGACAGGCATGGAGACCTTGGAGAGGTCTTTACCGATGTTGGAGCAGAGAATACTCCACACATTCACACTTTCATTTACACATGCACTGGGTAGCCGCGAGCGCCGTGACACCACACAAACCGTGCTGCTGCCTGGACATATAACCGAACACACACACACACACACACACACACACATGAAAGAAAAACAAAAATCAATCAAAAATCAATCAATAAATCTAAAATAGATTATTGATTAAAGATGTATTACAAAAAAGATATCTATTGTGTGTGTGTGTGTTTTGTGCGTGAGGAATGTAAGTATATGAGTTTGGGGTTACATACCTGACTTTTCCGTCTCTGTCCCCTCTTCGCTGGGGCAGAAGTCCACAGAAGTATTATCACTGGCATCGCTTAAGCAGGAGTCATTATCTGACACCTTCACACACATACACACAAATCAGTGCTTATATAAAATAAAAATGTATATTGTTGCTATTGAAACTTCCATTTTTAATACTCTTTGAAAACTCCAGCTGTCTTTTTCATGACATGTACATATCACAGTGAAGGGACCAGCGGCAATGAAGTGACTAGAAATTTATTCAGATCACATTTATCTATATTTAAGCTAAGAATGTTTTTTGCTCCACCTGTTCAGTTCTTCCGAGATAGAAAGTTTTATTGTGACAGCAACTACATTTTATGATTTATAAACAACATTCTATATGTCAAAAGACAATTTATACTTCCAACCTCATTCTCAGAGGAGCTGGCTGACACCAGATACTCTTTCGCATCAAAAAACTCAGACAGTGACTCAGGAATCGACCCTCGAATCTCACTGGACACCTGGTGCAATAAGGGGTGGCATCCATCCATCACATCCTGATGAGAAGAATATGTAATGTAAAATCAGTATTTGATGTAGCATGCAGTCTTCTTTATACAGCAAAAAGCACCAGTATACACTGTATACATAGCACACACTGAACTAGTATGCATTGCTCACTGTGTACTACACAGTCCACACTGTTTACTGCATACTGCACAGCCGTACACTATATATAGTACACACAGAAACAACTGATACTTCATATTAATATCTTGCTCTCCTGAAACACATTCCATATGCATTCGTTTTCTCAGAGGGCTTGGTGATATATTTTGTCTACAACACAAGTGAACAGCTCCATCATGCTAGATAAAAACAGTTACAGTAATAAAGGCAGGGAGGAGAATAATGTAAAGAGAAAATTGAATTTTTTGTGTTTCTAGCATAGAGGTAGAATTGCCGGACCTTGAGGCTGATAAACATTTGGGAAAATATTTTCCCAAACACCACTGAAGTAGGAAAAAGTAATGTAGAAGAACATCGAGTTAGTATCTGGTCTTTGGCATACTGGAGAATTGCATTTTGGTCACAGATTGCAAACTACTTATTATTTTTGGGCAATGTTAGGCAATATGGAGTAGACCAGAGTCTCACAAATAATTTAGGTTAGTGTTATATGAACACACAGTATCAGGCACATACCTCTTCATGGATGCTCTTTAATTCCAGAGTGTTTCTGATCTTGTCCCTCTCTGTGCACAGAGAAGTGTATGCGGACTTCAGGGTGGCATTGACTAGAGAGAGAGAGAAAGAGATACAATACATACATGATCTACTCAACTTCCAAACTATATCCTCAAATCAGCACACACTCAAATTAAGCAGATATATTATGTGAAATCAAACATCCATTCTTTTGTGGCTTTTGAGAACACAGCACAATGTTCTTCAATGACAAAAGTATGGTGCATAGCAAATAATAATTACAGCAATCTTATAGCAAACTTTGTACATATTGCTAATATTAACAGTAAAAAATAAAGCAAAATGTTATTGCACTAGACATCAGAATAAAGTCTGTTATCTACTGATGTAGGTGCTAGTTTTATAGCAGAAGCAAAAAGTCCACAGTGACCGACTAGGTCTTAGTTGAAAGAACAATATATTTACTTGATAGAAAAAACCCAACAGCCTCTCTCAATTAACTCAAGAAGCTCAAGAAGCTGTAATGCAGGAAGCATCAACACATGTTGTTTTTTACCGGCTAATACTCGGTTTGATAGAATTAATAAGCCTGGGTTCAAATAGCCTTATTTTCCCAGTCACATTACTGTTCTGACATCAAATTTGAACTGGACTAACTGGTGCTGGCCAGTCTGCAAAAATCCTCCTGCAGCCGCGAGGCATCAGTGGGTGAGTCTGGGGTTTCCAGGTAGGGCTCTCCACTGTTGTGCTCTGAATAAGCCAGGTTTGGGTTTGAAACATGTAGACGTGATGACTTAGGGCTAGAAGCCTGAGACAATAAGACAAGAGGCCTTATGAATGTGCATGCAAACCCATTTTTTACGATTACTTATGCAGTGAACACAACTTTTGCCAAAAGCAAGTAAACAAAAGACAAAGTTCTGTTGATGTAAGTTAATTAATGGAAAAAATAAAATGATCTTACATATTATGTACATACTTGAATGCGAGAAAAAAAGAGTTCAATATTTTTTCACAGGTTTTAGTGTTGTTAATGTCAGTAACATCTGTGCATTTTTACCTGCAGTGTGCTTTTGCCCCGTTTACTGTTATTTTTGGACCTCCACCTCTTAGGTCCTTTTCTGTCCTTCTTAGAACCTTCAATCTATGAAACAAGATCCATTTTTACAACATATTTTTCTGTATATAACTATTAAAAAAAAAATAAAAAGAGAGAGAGCAAAAGAGAAAAGGAGAGAGGGAGAAAGAGATGCGGGTGGGGGGTGTATTAAAAAAACCTGCAATGTGTTTATGGCAGGGGCAGAGAATGTGCGATGTAAGACTTCCATGTTCTTCAACAGTAGATTCAGTTCCAGCAAAGACGATTCACACTCCGACAGATCTATGAAATGAAACCAGACAGAGTTTAACACTATTAGCTTACTGGAAATACATTAAGAGACTTTACTCTTATCCCCTTCAACTTTTTAAACAGTGCTGGCATTTTAGTTACAACAAATGCATGTTTCTACTGGGCACTGGGGACTTTCTGTTCAGCTTCTTTAGTTTTTGGCATGTTCATGGCATTGACAAAATTCAAACTCACAATCTCCTGGTTACACTTGCTAGCCCAGTTAACTGCATCACATCAGTACAGACCAAACTGGTTCATTAAATTGCATACACTAACAATAACATGTAAAATGCATCCAAACCTTACATTAATTAAAACTAAAAAATGAAAGGAACTGTGGTTAGTTTCACTACCACAGAGAATGGACAGTTTTATGGCTGTGTTTAACTAAAAGTAAAAAAAGTATCAATATCAATAAAACAATGATATTTTACTGTCATTATCAGTTCTAATGCCTTCAAATTGTTTGGGCCCTAGAAACTGAAAAAACTACTTTAGCCGGTACCAGTTGTTCGGCCAAATCCCACACATTACATTACATAACATCCCCCAGTACAAATAATACAGCCCATAAGTGCTTAAGGAGGTAGATAAATATGATTAATAAGAAAGAGAGAGACAGGAACAATGAAAAAGGTGCTGTTAGGTGCATACATGTATATGTGTGTACAAGGTCATACCTCTACAGCATTTTTTCATATCATCTGAACTTTGTAGGTAACTGTTCTTCAAGAGGACAGAAGGACGTTTAGAGGCAGTAGCTCGCTGGAAACGGACAAAGAGAGACATTAAAACTCTTGTCTTATGGTGAATTAGCCCTAAAAGTCTGATATTAAAGGCAATAAACACTGATGGCCAAACAATAGTGTTGTGATTGGCTAATGAAATAGATACCCTGCGGAGAGAGCCCGAGTCTGAGAGAAGATGCCGCTCATGAGGGTCCATTGTGATCTCGTTCTGACGGAACACACGATGATTTCGCAGCTGTGACACCCAGTCATCATACAGATTGCGGGACTTTACCTGCCGCAAGAACAGATTTACTCAGACTGAAAAACTGCTTTGCAGTAGTGCATCAGTGTGTTAGTAGTGTAACAATGCACTCAGTGTAACAACTGGTGTGCAACAATACATTCAGTGTAACAATAGGAGTGCAACAATACACTCAGTGTAACAACTGGTGTGCAACAATACATTCAGTGTAACAATAGGAGTGCAACAATACACTCAGTGTAACAA
>JBBKCR010137549.1:0-22000 GCA_037577295.1 Ladigesia roloffi | reverse complement strand
AAATCTAAATGTTAAATCTACATCTAAATGTTAAATCTACATCTAAATGTTAAATCTAAATCTAAATGTTAAATCTAAACGTTAAATCTAAATCTAAATGTTAAATCTAAATCTAAATGTTACATTTAAATCTAAATGTTAAATCTAAAGATAAATGTAAAATGTTAAATTAAAATGAAAAAATTACACCTCTAAATTTGTAAAGCTGTTTTTACCAAGAACACCCCATAGTAAGGCAGAGGCAAGAACAGCCAATATTGTTTATTTGATTTTTCTTTATCTTTTTTCTTCATTCCTGTGCTATAAACTTCTTTAAATTATTTTACCTCGTATTGTGTGTGCGGAATCCCTACAGTCATTGTGTTCTTCAGTTATAGGATGTATATATAAATGTAAATCCAGAATTGAATACCAACTGAATTCAATAAAGCTGCTTTTATGAACCAGCCCATAGTTGCTAAAATCTATTCATAGTCACAATAGTACACATACAGCTTTATGTTCATGTCAGACATGTGCTCGAATTGGTATTTCCACACATTTTTTTGTTGTCTGCAACAAATAACACCCTTTAAATGGTTGTCTTTTTCTCAGTTCTCAACAATAGTGGAAGACATTTTTCTGTTAATAAAGACATTAGGCTTACACTGTGATCTGGGTTGAAAAATAATCTGCTAATAACATTTTCATCTTCAAGGAGACTTTGAAGAAGACTTTGCAGCACCTCACTGTTTGGACTGCATGTAATCACACATGTTTGGGTGTGTGTGATTAGAGGGTCTGTTATGAACCCCCCTTCAGCCCCACACACACTCCCCTGCTCCTCCAGGTTGACGTGACAGCCGCCCGTCCATCATGCGGAGCAGGGCTGGTCCATTAGCATGGGAGGTGGGGGTGTTTGTGAGGTGCCATTCTCTTTCTTAATTACTCTGGCAGGATAATGGAGGAGATGACTTTCAGAGGCACAGGGAGGGTACACTCGGTACAAAGGCATTATGTACTTCCAAAAATAAAACAATAGAAAATCCTTTTTCAGGGGCGCTGCCAGAAACCTTGGGCCCTATGAAAGATTAGAATTTTGGGCAACATTATTATTAAGATAATATTACTAGCCCCTAACAGGACCCCATGTCAGTGCTGGGACCCTAGAATCATTCTAACCATTCCCCCACAAGCGGCGCCCCTGTGTGGCCCCATAACAGAAAATAAGTCAACTACAAACTGTCTAAAACCTAACAAAATGGGTTGGTACACAGTTAGTAATCCTATTCAACTACGGTTCTACGCCACATGAAGGCAAGAACAACTTAACTAAGTAAAACTATACAACAGTATATCATTACCTCATTCCCAAACATATTCTGTTTTTTATTTAACTCTTTATTGTTTACTGCATAATTCCATGTGTTCCTTGATCACTGTGTTTGCTTTCCCTCTTCACAATTAATCTAAAAAACAAATACAAAGAAAAAACATTGAACGGTGTGTCTACATTTTGACTGGAAGAGTTATATATATATATATATAATGGTTAAAACATTTTTTCAAATCCTTTTATTTTGAAAGTTCGGTGCTTTTACCAAAGTAATGCAGCGCTGTACGTGTCAGTTTGTTTTCATGGGGGTTAGGCGTAACATTACTTTTTTGTCCATTTAATATAGACAAAAGTAATTGGACTCCTGATGCCTGCGAAAACCAGCCGACACACACATACGTTATATAATGTACAAACTATTAAGACGCCTGACCATTACACCAAAAGTCATTTTAACAACACTGCATTTGACAAATATATTTTAAGATGGAGTTCCTTCTTTGCAGCTAATATAATGGCTCTTCTCTCGCGGTCCTAGCTCTTTCCCCTCCACTGCCCAATCAACTTGTTTTTTTTACAAAAACCTAGCTAAAACATGAATGGCCTACACTGGCTAATAGATTTGGTTTTATATATGATTTGATTACATTAATATTTAAGTTTAGATTTACAAAAATATTTAAACTGCAGTTCATTTGAAATAATTTTGCGAGTAAGTATGCGATTAATCACAGACATGAAATTCTCACCAGATTTTGGTAGCAATCAATCCAATCCACACATGCAAAGAAATCAAACCATAGATGTCCATAAATCATGTGTAATAAAAGGATTCAAATATTAAACACATGAAAAAATTAAGGTGCACAAAGTCATGGAAAGTCATTATGCCAGCTGAAATCAATCATTAGAAAGCAAACCTGTTGTGATGGCCACCTCCCCCTCGTCCTCATCTCTTCGCCCCCAGTCCTTGTCTCCTGAGTATTAATTTTCACTTTCCCTTTCCCCCCCCCCCATATTTCCATTCGTCCCTTTACTTTTGTCCACCCTGTCTAGGGTCCCTCGTTCCCTACCTAGTGTGTCTATTCCATTTGTATCGCGTCCTGTTAATTCCTCTCCACCTGTGTCTCATTCGCCCGCCTTATTGAAGCCCATTCGAACGCGTTGTCCTCATTCTCGTTGTGTTTCTATTTCCTTGTATCCATCATATTCTCGTACTGCTTGCATGTTACCTCCCTGTACCTGCCTCTTTTTTGTCCTGTCCTCGTTCTTGTTCTGTCTCGTACCAGTTCTGAGCTTCCCTGTGCCTTGTGTCTAGAAATACTAATGTTTTTTGTCTTTTCTCCCCAGGCCCGTGTTCCTCCCGTTTTGCCCTGAATCAGGTGCACATTGAGTGGTTCTCAAGCCGGCATTCTGCTTTTGGTTTTTGTTGTTCGTTTGAGGAGCACAGGTTTTATGGGTTTGTGTTTACCCTGTCTGGTGTCTGTTCAAAGGCTCTTTTGTGTTTGATTAAAAGCTACTTATCACCACTACTGAGTGCGTCAGAAGAACTACTGAAGGTTACCGTAAGCACTTTTGGGGCCATAATCATGAAGTGGAAAGAACATAATTTCATGAAGAGATGCTCCCCATAAGATTTCAGACAGAGGACTGAAAAGAATTTTCCAAGTGTCAAGAACCAATTGTGGACAGATACAGAAAGACCTGGAATTACCAAGGACATTACCATTGTAAGAATGTGTGTAAGATTATGAGAAGAATGAGTAGAGATATGGTTCTTGCCATTGTTTTTATATATGTTAATGAAATCAAAACTCTGTTAAATTTTTACTCTTCCTACTCACTAAAAAAAGGTATTACAATGGTGATGCATTAATATACATGTTATATGGATATCCATATGACGATCTGATGTTTGAAAAGGAGTTTATTACAGTTTGAACAAATAATGTGGATTTTTTAAACATTATGTCTGTATATCTGTATCAATAGAATGCCATGGACCATAGGATGGACATTTATTTTAAAGGAAAGTAGCCCCTGCACTTAGTAAAATAATACATAAAGCAGAAATCAGTTACTGAAAAACATTCCCATTGCACTCTTTTATTTAGTTTTGTCAGGGACTTTTCTGCTGTTCTCTACATACTAGCAATTATCAAATTACTATTAATAATAATAGGAATCCAACCCAACACAAAAGCAGAGCATGAGTGGAGCGAAAGGTTGCAAGACAAAATGAGGTGGTATGGAAAGGGGAAGAGGGGAAAAGGAAATAAAGAAAAGCTCTTGTCTGTGTGTAGAGTAAGGGGAGGAGTGACAGGGAGATAAACAGAAAGGACTATTGCTGAAACCCAACACAGCGCGAAACTAACAGGCCTGCTGAGAGATGCACAATGGGGCTCCAGGAGATGAGGTTTCCTTACTACATACTGAATTTGTGGAAAATTTGGGCAGGCTTTGTTGCAGGATTAATCTTAGTCAGGCAGTAAATAACAATGAGACAATAAGAAACCATGAGAATTGTTAAAATATGTAATGATTTTGAGACAGACTGAGGTGATGCTCGACAACAAAAAGCAAAAAACAAAAAGCATAAAGCAGGTTAATACCTGGGGTACGAACTGAATATGGCCAAAAACCAACACTAAACTTATATCAAATTAAGAAAGGCTTGCATGTGAGAGGTCAAAAACATAAAAGGGATGACAAGATATGAGACACAACAGTGAACACACATTTTCAGGATGGGCTAGTAAGTTTAATAACAACAAAAATAGCCTCAGTATTCTGGTGACTCCTGAGTGAGGGAATTTCCTTGTGGTCACAACAATGTAGTCATAAGAAAAATCTTAATTATAATTTAACTTCAATATTTATTTTTGGACTTCTATACAGTTTCATAGGAAAGTTAATGCATAGATTCATCAATGATTTTTGCAGAAGACCCAACCCTGATTCAAACCTGTGAGTTTAGTTTTAACTCAGATCTAACAATCCTAATGCCTAAAGTGTGCAAATTCAGGACTGTACCAACTGTATTGACTGTATCAAATCCACACACACTGTCTTTGATATGAAGAAGAATGCTTATAAAACAGATCTGGTGCTCTGAAACCATTCTTCTTTACAGCAACAAATTACTTTAATGAAAGTAATCCACCAAATGGAACTAGAACGTGTCCTCTCTTATGATTCTATAGAAAAATATATAGTGACAATAAAATACATTAAACATAAAATTTCTATATCAGGGAACTACAAACTTTCTGCGAAGGAGTTTTATGCAGGAGAAATCAAGGGCATTAATGAAGAATTTGTCAACCTTTGCTGCAATAGTACCCTCTACTGCTCTAAGAAGACTTTAGACTTAAGTCCTAATACTGGGGAATTGCTTCTGAATCATAAATACTATCCATCTCAACTCAAAGGTATTAGATAATCACTTCAGCAAACATAGTTCTATTACTCCAGAACCCAGGAGTTGTGCTCGGGCTCATTGGAAAGGTGCTATGGAACTGATAGAAATCAGTGCTTGCCATGCAAAACTATGCCAAACGGAGTGCAGAGATCCACTAACACGGGACAGTCGCGCCGGTTTTAGGTGGAGTATAGCTTTGCCACTGCTCACATTCCATTTTTTATTTAACCAGGTTAGTCTCATTGAGATATAAAATCTCTTTTTCAAGAGAGACCTGGCCAAAAAAATTAAGACTTTAAGAAAAATCAATCCAAAGTGCACACCCAGTATAAACAGAACTAATTAAAACAGTTGCATGTATGAATGGAGTCATGTTTTAAGGCTTTAACATAACCTATGAAATCATGCAAGGAGATTAGTTGCTGTAGTTTAAGAGTTTTCTGCAGATTATTCCAAGCCGAAGGTTTTTGAACAATTCTGTCCGGGGTTTAGGTACATTAAATTAAATAAAGTCATGGGACCTTAATCCATAAGTGCTTTGTTTGAAAGAAACAAATTCAGATATGTTACATGGGAGCTTGCCAATTATGACCTTATACAAAAAAATACAGAGGTGAGTAAGCCTATGAATAGACAGAGAGGGCAAATTCACTTTGGAGTAAAGTATGCTGTGATGAGTAAGGAGTCTGGAGTTTGTGATGAATCTTAAAGCACCATGATACACAGAATTAAGTGTTTGTGATGGGGCATTCATATACAGAAGGTCATCATAATCAATGATAGGCAAAAATGTGGCATCAACTAGCCTTCTTCTGGCAGACATAGTAAAATACGATTTGTTTCTAAAATAAAAACCTAATTTTAGTTTTAGCATTTTTACTAGATTCTGTATATGGGGCTTAAAAGAAAGGTGTTCGTCAATTAAGAATCTTAGATATTTGTAACACGAGACTGTCTCTATGGATTTACCCTGATCAGTTAATATACTAAGGTCAGCCTCTTTCTCCCTTGAATTTGAATTTGGTCTTTTCAGCATTAAGGATCAGCTTTAATTGATACAGCTGTGCATTAAGGATCAGCATTAATTGATACAACTGTGCATTTGCACTCTGTTAAAAGCAGTTTGCAGATAATCAAATGCTTTCCTGAGACTAGCCACACAGCAGTAGTTAACTGTATCATCTGCATAAAAATGGAAAGATGCATTTTGGACATTTTTACCCCCAAGTTATTTATATAGTGAAATAAAGTGGACCTAAAATTGAACCTTTTGGAACCCCTTTACAGACTGATAGAAAGTTTGACGTTAGGCCTTCAGCCTTTATAGCCTGAGTCCTATCAATAAGGTAGTTAATGAACCAGCCCACAGAATACTGACATATCCCTAATACTGACCAACCTATTAACTAGAGTGTTATGGTAAACTGTATCAAAAGCCTTAGATAGATCAATGAAGAGAGACACAGTGTTTCATATCACAATATTATTTATCACTTTTGTAGCAGCAGCTGTAATGCTGTTTTTTCTATGCTTAGGTAAAATTGACTGAGAAATTAAGTACTCTTTCACTTGCTCACTAATTAGGGATTCAAATACCCTAGCCAGGGCTGAAAGTTTTTAAATAGGTCTGTAATTATTGGGCATGGTGGGTAGGTATGAGCCGGATACTCGGCTGAAATGAGTATCCGGTACGGATAAAGCACTTTTGATGAGTCAATATCTGTGCTCGGATTGAATAAAAATTCTCATTGGGTAGCTGACTGTGTCTGCGTGCAGTGGCGTCTGTCAGCGCGCGCGTTAATCACTTTAAGTAGTCCGTGTAGAGCACACATAGCGTTAGTTTCATTTTTTGAGCCAGCGCATGTCGAGATTTAAAAAATATATACATATAAATATTTGGCTGTTCAGAGCAGGGGGGACATAAGTGGGGACAGGAGCAATTCTAGGGGATATCTATCTCTCTCTCTCTCTCGCTCTCTCTCTCTCTCTCTCTCTCTCTGCTGGCCATCTGAGTTTTTTTTAACTGTCTGCTGTCTCCAACCAGCTGTTTGACACTTTCTTGCTGTGTTTTATTTTTAAAAATTAAGGTAGTTGTGGTATAAATAATATTACAAATTAAGCTACACACAAAAACACACACTAACATACCTGCTGTGGAAATAAAAAATTATCAAAAAGAACAAAAAAAATTCACAATGAATTGCAACTGTATGTGTTGTATTTATTGTTGCAAAACAATGTTCTGTATATAGATTGTTTGTTATTGTAAACAAAACCACTGTTCTGATGCTCAATGCTGATGCTGTTATGTAATTAGTTTTCTAATCAGCAAAAAAATATAACAGTTTCTGATCAATACATATCAATTGGATGCTTAAAATATCATACCCCCCCCACATTTTAAGCCCCGCCCATTTCAAGAAAACATGAACAACTTTCTGGTTCAACCCCACCCACTTCCGGGATAGGCCCCGCCCAGTCCAAGTACAGATACTGATAATTCATCTCGTTTACAGATACAGATAATGCTGTACTCGCTCATTCCTAATGGTGGGATCACCTTCTTTTTAAAGTGGTAAAACATAAGCAGATTTTCATACCTTGGGAAACATGTTTGGGACCAGTGAAAGATTAAAAATATGTGACAGGTTCAGCTATAAAATCTGCTGCTAATTTCACGAAGAAAGGCTCAAAATGATCTGGACCAGCAGGTTTGAGGATTTAATTCTTTCAGAGCTTTGTGAACCTTGGCAATTGCAAGGGGGATGACACTGAAACTATTGTCGAGAGCACTACTAACGTCAAATACAGGCTCCAACCCAATGGGAGCAGCAGTGTCAAACAAGAGCCCAGAAGATATGAAATGTTCATTGAAACAGTTTAACATTTCTACTTTATCAGATATAGTCACACCATTTTTGACCAAAGACAGAGGAAGACCTGTTGGTTTAGTAGATGTAGATTGTGACTTAATGGTTTGCCAGAATTTTTTGGGGTCATTTAAATTATTAGTGGTTTCAGACAGATAAAATTCAGCTTTTGCTTTTCTAAATAATGAGGTGAATTGATTTCTCAACTGTCTGAAAAGGAGCCAGTCATCCTTAGCATCTGATCTTGCTTTTGTCCAGGCCCTATTTCTCTCGTGAAGTAGATTAGAAATCTCTGAAGTAAACCAGCAATTATCTCGTCCTTTGATTCTAAATTTATGTTTAGGTGAATGTCTATTGAGAATTTCTGGAAAACTGTTCAGAAAAAAGTCCAAGGCAATTTCCACATCATCAATTAGGGCAATCGACTCCAATCAAAAAGAAAAAAATCATGTAAAAAGCCTTCAACAAACATCTTCATATTTCGCCTTTCAACAAAACGTGGTTTTGACTTGGGTACCTTTGTGACCCTAACAGTAGCAAACACACAGTGATCACTCCTATCATTAGCAAAAACACCTGCCGCAGGGAATTTAGAAGGGGCATTAGTTAATATGATATCAATTAATGATGATTTCTCTGGACATGTATAATTTGGTCGAGTAGGAGAGTTGATTAATTGAGTTAGATTTAGAGTATCACACTGCTCTTTAAATTAATCTGATGCAGCCCTCAACCAATCCCAGTTAAAATCACCAACAACAATAGTCTCATTGCAGATAACTTGGCTTAGCAAATTTTATAAAGTAGATATAGTGTCATTTGTTGCAGAAGGAGGTCTATAACAACCAACCACCCTGATATTGCGGTTTTTGGACAATTCAAGGCTTAATGTCAAAAACTCAAATGGTTTACTCATGGATTTTGAGAGCACTATGTTAACATTTAACTTGCATTTAATATAAATAGCTACACCTCCCCCCTTTTTTTGGCGATCTGAGTGATACACATTATACCCTTCAATATCAATATCTTTGTCAAGAATTGCCTTTGTCAACCATGTTTCAGATAAAACAACAACATCAGAATCTGTTGACCTGACCCATATTGTAAGCATATCCAGTTTGGACATTACACTCCGAACATTAAGGTGAATAATTCCCAGACCTAGCTTTAAAATCTTCAGGTGTTTGACATAGTTAAGTATCAGGGCCTGGATTGGGCTGAATATTTCCAGATATAAGTAACAGAATAATTATTAAAATTCTGGATTTAGCTGACTTTGAACAGAGAATGCCAGATTGTGAAATTGATGACACTGAGAATGCAGGGATGGAGTTCCCAGACCTAATAAACCAGTCATTTAGAATGGAAAGACAGTGAAGGTGAAGTAGGCTTGAAGCTTTATATACAACCATCAGTGCATGCCTTGATCTCTGTGAGTTGAATTAAAATGGTGGAAGGTCCCAAAACCTTGGGTTTACAAGCGGGTGATACAAATAGGTAGAATTATCTCTTACTTGTATTTGGACTTCCTCACCATAAAGTCAGATCATAAAGATGTAGATGGCAAGATAAAGATTCATATTTAGAAATGCTAGGCAAGCTGTTCAGCTCAGTGGAAAATGGAGGCAGGCGTCAGACCTGTGGTGATGGAGATAGCTGAGGCAGTGGTGATGGAAGCAGCAGCAGGCGTCAGCCCAATGGAGCTAGAGGCAGTAGCAGGCGTCAGCCCAGTGGTGATGGAGGCAGCAGCAGGTGTCAGCCCAGTGGGAATAGAGGCAGAAGCAGGCATCAGCACAGTGGGGATAGAGGCATCAGCCCAGTGGGGATGGAGGCAGCAGCAGGTGTCAGCCCAGTGGTGATGGAGGCAGCAGCAGGCATCAGCCCAGTGGGGATGGAGGCAGCAGCAGGCGTCAGCCCAGTGGTGATGGGGGTAGCAGCAGGCGTCAGCCGAGTGGGGATGGAGGTAGCAGCAGTTGTCAGCCCAGTAGGGATGGAGGCAGCAGCAGGCGTCGGCCAAGTGGAGATTGAGGCAGCAGCAGGCGTCGGCCTAGTGGGGATTGAGGCAGCAGCAGGCGTCGGCCCAATGGGGATGGAGGCAGCAGCAGGCGTCAGCACAGTAGGGATGGAGGCAGCAGCAGGCGTCGGCCCAGTGGGGATTGAGACAGCAGCAGGTGTCGGCCCAGTAGGGATGGAGGCAGCAGCAGGCGTCAGCCCAGTCTTCGGTGGAGGCAGTAGCAGATGTCAGCCCAGAGGGGATGGAGGTAACAGCAGGAGCAGCAGCAAGGGACAGCCCAGCTGTATCTGTGGCAGGCCACAATTATAATAGCCACAAAATAGCCACAATTGAATCAGTTGGAACCTGATGAAGATGGAGGCAGCTGATATGAACCACAGTGAGACAGCTGAGGCTGATGGCCGGTGGGAGCCTGATGGTTGTAGCGGCAGCAACGGCAACCAGCAGCTTTGTTGCAAGTAGTCAGGGGAGAGGGAGGCCTTGTTGTGTCTACCCTGGCACAAAATGGCTGCCACAACACATTTAGCTATGCTACACAACAAACTCAGCAAATTCAGCTTTAAAGCAAGCACCAAAACTGATTTGACCCAGAGTTGTCAGAAAAACTGTAATATTGTAATCCAGAAGGGTAATCAGGTTGAAATGAGTAAACTCTACAAATGGTTCAGTAATCCACTCACAAGTCAATCAATATGCTGTATGTGTCACAATAAAATCTAATTTAAAAAGACGTTCCTTCACAAAAACAAACATCAAACAATACCGGACAAACACAGCTGCAGCCATAGGAATGGGGGAACTGAGGTCCTTTCAAAATTCCGGAACACACCACTTTTGGATACAGGCGGATATGAAGATACCCTATGAGATATATAATAAATATATCTCAAATAAAGTGGTCTGACACTTTGAATTGCCGTTTTAATACAATGGCACAAAACCCATCACAATGCAAAATGCAGTTCAATGCCTTGTTATTCTATTTTTTATTACAAATATTTTGAAATTAACAAAGGATTGCATCAGCACTTTGCACATTGAATTGCCAGTTGCAAAATGTATTTCCAAATTACATGCTCAGATTGAATATTGAATTGACAGTTGAAAAATGAATTGCCGTTTAAATAAAGAGGCACAAAATCCATGGCAATACAAAATGCAGCTCAATGGCTTGTTATTCTATTAATTATTAAAAATATTTTTAAATGAACTAAGGATTTTATCAGCACTTTGCACATTGAATTGCCAATTGCAAAATGTATTTTCAAATTACTTGCTTTGATTGAATATTGAATTGCCATTTGCAAAATGAATTGCCATTTGAATTTATGTGCTCATAATCTTCTATATTCTCCACACCCGAACCAGGGTTGCATAGGCACCAAAGGACATCACACACAACAATATGACATAATCAGTGTGTGCCTAGGTTTCTGTACATTTAATAATTGGGGGACAAGCTCCACCAGAGACTTGACTGAGGCAGATCAGACGTGACAGTAGCCAGCTTCCAAGAAGGAGCCAGGGGAATCCCCAGCCACCCTTGAGGCCATAAACCTATGACAATGCGTTTCTGAATTCCACCTTCATAATAAGGCCTTTTATTACCCTAAAACATATATTGACATCATAAACAAATGTATTCACAACACCTCTTAGTAGGAACCTATTTTTATGTATACCAAGCTATTTTTCTGTAATGGCTAATTACAAAAAT
Organism: Ladigesia roloffi; assembly: GCA_037577295.1. Taxonomy (NCBI): domain Eukaryota; kingdom Metazoa; phylum Chordata; class Actinopteri; order Characiformes; family Alestidae; genus Ladigesia; species Ladigesia roloffi. Next base: position 10,660 of record JBBKCR010137549.1, on the reverse strand, counting down.
ATATACCTATCCCATATGCAGGACTGGGTGCTACAGGAAATCCTTTCTGCGTTTCCCTTTTCTGTTGGGGACATGTAAGGTTTTTTATGTTTGTTTTCTTTATTTATTGGTTTTGTAAGCAGTACAGAATGAAAACAAAAAATTAATAAGCATATATTAAGTACTGTACCAGTAATTCTTTGCGAATATACGCCAACAAACACACACAGACACAAAAAATAAAAATACAATAACATCAATTATAATAAACATCAGTAAATAAAGAAATAAGTCATAGGAGCAAAAGCATACAGAGTACCAAACAAACAAACAAAACAAAACAAAACAAACAAACAAGACAGGTGCCAGGGGAAACGTCATGTCCTGTTACACTTCCGGCGGCCATCTTGGAATTTGCAGCTCCCAAATTCAAAAGATTATAACTATTATAACTCTGTCATAATGTATTATTTTTATTTGAGGTTGGACTCATTTCATAGATAAGACTCTGAAGTTGCATGTGACAGTGAAAGAAAATGTTTAAAAATTATGGTCACACAGCAGTATAGGATTAAATACTAGATTTCATATATGCTTGTGTCAAAATTCTTAGAATTCAGCAGTGTCTTATCGCCCTGGTATTGTGAATGGAGCTGGAAGCACTCAAACCTCATGGCCACGGGCCTTTTCAACTCGTGGGCAGAATCTGAGCTAGGAATAATAAAAAATGAACGTATAATATGCTGTTCACCTCATGTTCGCCTTGATTACGCCTCACATTGCCTCATGACTCCATGTGCATTGTTCCTGTTCACCTCATTTACACCTCGCAGATCACCGACCCGCGTGTCCAGGGCACAGTGCTATCTACGCACAACACCCCTCGCTCTTATATCATCCAGGGGCCTCAGGGCATGCTGAGGAGGAGCCGACAGCACTTGGTGCCACTTGAGCCTAGATTTTCCAGATTAAGGGGTAGTACTACACTAAAAGAAAACCTCAGTGAAGATTTCCACTCAGAAAGCATTTATTCTAGGACTGAGTTTTATTCAGTGTAAGCCAATTCGTCAAAACTCAGTGTCCTGAGCTCCTATAAATGTGTTCTTAAATTGTCTAACAAAGAACTATACTTATCAAGTTGGCTTTTCTAGGCATTTGAACAAGCCTTAAAACATGATACTCATGTTTTCCCACAGGTTGCAATGTTGGTAGATATTGGAGGGATTACTGTGAATGAAGCAACAAGAAGTTCCTTATGGACCCCATCTTATCAAGAGAGTTCAAATTTGTTGGGCGCCATGGAAAGCGAGAATTTAGGGAACTAACGGTGTGCACAAAATGATTTGTTAAATGTTTGTATCAGATTGGAGGGTATTCAGCATTTACATTGTCTTACATGAACAAGCATACATGTGGCTTTACAATTAATCAAACCAACATTCTGTATCTCTAACAAAGGTAATTTTTTGAGATACCCATCTTTATACGTTGCAAGAATGCCAGCCCCGCCCATGACCCAATTGTGCCCAATAATGGGAAATTTAAAATGATGCGAGAATCTATTGCAATGTCTATGTTCTAGTGTTGCCTTCCATAAAATGAAATACTTGACAGTGGAATCATAGTGGTAGGAAGTAATGGTTGTAAGTGCAGTTAGCATTCTTTATTGCTACATGCACAAAGCTAATGCAAACACAAAATATATTTACACTCTGATAGCAGTCACATTATGAAGAGCAAAAAAAAATATTTGGCCGCTGGATGGCCTAGTTATAAGGGCATTGGTCCTGAAATCAGAGGGCTGGCGTTCGAATCCCAACTGCGCACCGCTGAGGTACCCTTGAGCAAAGCACCATCCCCACACTGCTACCCAGGCCACACTGGCTGCAGCCCTGGCTTCGCCTCCTCAGGTCCGGTCGCAGCCCGGACTCCAGACCCTGTCTTCTCCTCCTCAGGTGGGGGTGGGGGGTTACTGTCACAGTCCACCAGGGGTCGTTGTAAGACAATAGACCTGAACCCCCCACATACATGGCCAGCGACCAGGGGCGGTCGCTAACCCATTAAGGACTTTCTCCAACCACCACACACGTTATGTCTTGAATTAATGCCCTCACCTGGTTCTAGTTTCTGTTCTTAGTTTTCCCTGTTGATTGGTCTTTTGTTTCATTCACAGCACTATATATGTTCTCCCCTTGTCACTTCCCCCTTACGGGAACATATTGACCCTTGTATGGCTGTGTTCTCGACGGAACTCCAGCCAACTATTATTTATCCCTAATAAAGAAAAACCTCGCCTGATGCCAGCCCGCAGGTCTTCGTTTGCTTTATTTCCGGGGGGTTTAAGTACAGTTTGATTTTAACGAATTATTATTATTAGGAACATGCGCCCGTAGTTTCCAAGATGTGCTGTGGTCCCCAACATTATATTATAATGGAAAGGGAATTTACTAAAGGGTTGCATTGAAACTGATCTGTCTTTTTAAAAATAATACAGTTTAAATGTAATACAGTTGGCATTTAGGGGTATTCTATGAAAAGATCCAGATAAATAGTTTTCTTGCTGTAATCCAAATGAGCACTACAACACACAAAACGCATAAAATATAAAACACAAAAAATAACATGTAAAATTCTTGCAGGCTTTGCTTATGCCATGAGTCTCAGTGATATAAAAGATATATATGCCAAATTTCAAGAAGATTTGATCATATTTAGAGGTTGCACACTTTTTTGTAGTTTTGTTAGGTAAAAAATATTATTTCTCAATGCTAATTAATTAAAATAATATTAATACTACACATATTAATTGGTAGTAATATGTTTTCACAAGCACATCTTTGGGAAAATTAATACCTTTATACATTTGTAATCTTTGGGTTTTTCATAAACATGTGGAGACCCATTAAGTGCCCATCATTAGCCCATGTGGGTATGCAGAGAATAACCCATGCAGGCCTTATATTGAGCCTATAAAGGGCCCATGTGTGGCCACCATGGAAACTGTGGACAAAATTGATAGCCCCAGTTTGGTTTCCCCAGTGGGCCCCATATGAGTTTAACATGGGTTACCCATGTGAGCGTTATATGTAGCCCATGAAAGGCCCATCATTAGCTTGTGTCGGCTAACTCATGTGGGGCCACCATGGATTCCGCAGACAAAATTGACTGGGCCCCAGTTGGGTTTCCCAGATGGGGCCCACATATCAGCCCAAGTGCATCCCACATGGGTGTGTTGGCTGGGAGGGGGACTGTGAGCTGTAAATAGTTACTCCATTCAGTAATAATGGAGGAGTGGAACGGTAAACTGCGTGCTTACCTGATTATATTTTCTATTAATTTGGTTGCCTAAAGTTCTCGTTTTTCTGTGTCACCCTGTATTTGAGTAAATTTGACTTAGATTCACTTGTGGAAATAAAATGTTATCTTGCCCTTAATGATGGAGGGAAAGTGAGGTTTATATAGCCTCCTCCTCCACTCACTAAACTGATTGCAATTCCTACCCTGAAATTTTGCTCAATTTCGGTATACCCAATTCATCTGTATTTTTGAGGGGTTGACCATGCAATGCTTTGTAGAGTCCAGTTTCAGCAAGATTAGCTGGTTGTGAGTGTAATGCTAGCTGGAAACTAATAGCAGTAAACAACATACATGTTGTAATAACTCCCTCAACTCTCAGAATTGGTGCATGAGACTAATATACTGAATAAACTAAACAAAATAAGTTTAAGGACACAAGAAATCACATATTACAGCACAAGAAAGGAGTTGAATCCCCGTACCTGAAGATTAGCAAATCTGCCAACAGAGGGCAATGTCTGCCAAGCACTCATTTGTGCTAAAATAGTCATGCATATGATTGTGTTCATTCAGTGAGACAAAATAGGAGCAAACCTGGATAGATTAAACATAAGTAAACTGTAAATATAACATATTGCCACACCAGATATGGCTCCAAAACAACACACTTGGTTTATTACTCATGAAAAGACAATAGACAATAATACCTAAAAACAAGTAAATCCCACATTTCAGATTCATCACTGATTTTTGAATATTAAGCTGAGACTGTAATCACAATATGTCAGATATCTTAAAGTTATATCATGGAACCAACCTCAAACTATACTGATGTGTAACCAGTCCGTTACAAATTTTAACATGCAGTACACAGGAAAAGTAGTGAACAAACCGGTCATTTTTATAATATATTTTTATTTAATATTTTTAAAGGAATATATATTTTAATTAATTTAAATTCTTAATTTGAATTAATTTTTGCTTTTCATGACACAGACTGATGCTAATTTAAGAAATCAGGTTGTGGAAAGCTGAAAAATATTTTAATATATATTAAATGTATAACATTTTGGGAGTGTAGACAGGATGTGGCCATTTTCGGCCACGAGGACTCTGAGTGTGAGTTTTATTAACTTTGCTTTTGCTGCAAAAAACAAACAATGCATAGTAGTCAGTGTTGTTGTTAATCAGTTACATATCTCAGACTGTACTATTAGTAGCACAAGATAATGAAGTAGCACTGAGAATATAGAAAATTGTTTTTAAACAAGTGCATAATACAAACAAACTGGTATTTGAAGGATTATACTTATCACAAGTACTGATGTTAATTAAACACTTTATGCAGTAAAAATAGCAAAAACGCATAAATATAATAAGAAATCTCAGACTTAATCTGTTGGATGTCATTTTTGGCCACGAGGACGCAGAAAGGGTAGCAAAAACAAAGGCAGCCAGAGGGTTAAAAAAATATAGAATTGCTAGTTTTTTAATGTATGCACTAATTAACTCACGAGTAAACAGTTTAATTCCTTTAAAATCAATTGCTAAATCAACCCCAAAATTCAGGATATTTGTCCTGAAGCATTAAACATCAAATTAATGAAAATATAAATGTCCTTTTTATTTCCCAGGTGATATGGGTTTAGGTGAAATTTTCTACTATTGGATTGTGTGACATTAGTGTGACACATTTAGCTATTGGTGTATTTTATTTCAGGTGCTTTGTGCAACAGTTGGGCCAAACGGAGCCAAAGTTATGTTGCCAAAAGCTGTACAGTTCTTTGTATGTAATTACTCAGGTTGCTTAAAATTTTCAACTGAATCTTTTACAATTTTTTATTGTGTTTTTCAAGGCACATTATTCTACAGCATTAGTCTTCAACTTTGGGCCTAAAATACTGTTTTCTATATGTTGGTCATCTACATTAATGTAACCAGAAACTACAATTACTGTACAAAAATTAGTCCAGTGTTGAAGACATCATGTCTGGTGGTCACCTGAGTTGACTCTGCAGGTAAGACCCCTGTAGATTGTTCAACAGTATGGGAACTCCAAGGTCCTGCGTGGGTGGAGAATGGCAGCTGTCCTGAGCACACAAGATAAACTGCAGATTTAAAATTAAGACTACAGCCACCAGTGTATATGAATATACATCCTTAGTACACTTCCTTTGAAGATTTTATACATTCTGAACTTACTCAACCAAGTGGTTGGTTGGTCCTATAAGTGTGACCTCAGAATATCTTTTATTGATATTTCTATTTAAAACTATGTAGTGAAGCAAGAATCAATAGGTGATAAAATATTAACCCGCACTGGGGTGCTCAGACATGTTAGTGCAATAGTTATCTCTCTAAGAGCTACATCACTAATCTTGCCCTATATTTAGCACAAATTTCCAGTCCAAACGGTGGTTGGGTAAGTTTGTCTCTCATATTCTGGTTTCCAAAATGCCTCTGAGTGCTATCTAACATTACAGCATAGAAAACCACCATGATAAATGCTAACCTTTCATCCGGGACAATAAGTCTCTGAAATATGCATCTGGCTGATCCATATCTAAACAGCAATTTTGGTATTCACAGAAGTTCTGGCCTGAAGAATGTTTGTTAAAAAAAAACCTTTTGCTTATATGTCTGTTAGTATAATTAGTAATGTGCTCCCTAAATAATTATTTTATATTATAAAATATGTAATTAAATAGTAAGCAGTAACTGAACAGTAAATTTGATCACTATGAGTTCAAAATCAAATGCAGTTCTATGCTTGTGCCATGTGGAAATATACAGGGCAGAGATTGCTTACTTTGGAAACACAAAAAAAACTGTTCAAATGGTTTAAGAAAATGGAAAATATGTTTTTGAGGAAGAAAGGCTATTTTTTTAAGCAGAATGAATGCACCTGAAAAACCTGTAGCTACTTTGGAAAGGCAGTCAGGTCTTTGTGAAAACACATAACTATGTTTTAGAATTAGATGGGAGTGAGGATTTTTAATAGGGTTTTCGTAATCTTTTGTGTGCCAGGCTGCCACACACACTCAGACACACTTGAATCTCAAACTAAAATTTGAGTCCTGATCCTGGAGGACCGTCTCTACCACACACACACACACACACACATGCACACACACACACACACACACACACACACACACACAAACCATACCTCACACACATGCCCAGAGTTGCATGACACAAAATATTTAGGTGACATGCTCTTTTGGAGGCATGGCTGACAGCTAACATATATGAGAATACCCCCCAAGGACTGGCTTCCAGGGAGGGGCGAAGGGCTACCCTGATCACCCACAAGGTATTTTTATTGAGCTTGATTAGATATTTTTTATTCAGATCTGTAGCCTAGTTAGAAACGTTGTTGGAGTTGGAGTCGTGCCCACATAATACTGTCACAGATAATGATCAGAAAGGGGACTTGCCAGTGATTGTTCGCCCTTGTAGCGTGAGGGGAGAGTTCTAGCGCATGAAAGAGCAGTTTACCCACGCTCCGAGACATAGAGAGTAAGATTCCCACCAGGAATCGACATTCACACTAACACACAACAAATCGAATACTCACGGTTAGATAGCAGCAGGTTGTGGGCGAGGAACTCAATGACTGAGCAAAGAGGAAGGTCCCACTTCCTGTTTATATAGCGTGACACGTAATTCCTCTTGACCTTGACGCGTCACATGGTTGTGTGTGTGAAAGTACCCCCACCTTCAGGACCGACTCCCAGCAGTCCAGGCTGGGAGGATAACATACGACGGTAGTCCTGGATGAGAGACTTGTGTCCAGGATGAACTGCCTGGGGACCCAAGACCATTCCTCCGGGCCGTAGCCCTCCCAGTCGACGAGGTGACCACGGCGCCACAAGTCAAGGATCTGATAGATGGAATAGGCAGGACCACCGTTAATGATTCTGGGAGGAGGAGGATCCATAGTGACAGGAGACAGAGGAGAGGTGAGGAAGGGTTTGAACTACGATTGGTGAAATACTGGCAGGCAGCTGAAGCCGGAAGGTGACAGGGTTAATGCAATGTGTAATCCGGTAGGGTCCAATGAAGCGTGGAGATAATTTTTTTTATTCTGTGCAGAGGTGAAGTTTCTGAGTAAAGAGATAAACCCTGTCACCTATGTGGTACAATCATCCTGGGGGTGTTGGCAGAGGTACTGCGCAGAGTAGCAAGTGATGGCTTTATTTATAGAGCGACGTGCACGTTCCCCGCCTTGCCAACACCTGCAGACCAATTGTTGGGCCATTGGCACATCAACCTCTGGTTCCTGATGTTCAAACATCAGAGGTTGGAAGCCATAGCATACCTCGAATGGACTCATGCCAGTAGCAGAGGATGTGAGCAGATTATGGGAAAGCTCAGCCCAGACGAGGTAGCGGGCCCAGGAGTGCTGACTATCGGCCACGAAACATCTCAGGAAGCGCTCCAGCTGTTGATTAGTCCACTCCGTCTGACCGTTGGACCGTGGATGTTATCCAGAGGAGAGGCTGCAGGAGACCTTGATCAGATGGCAGAAGGCCTTCCAGAACCTGTGAACTGGGGCCCTCTGTCCGAGACGATGTCCTTGGGGAACCCATGCAAGTGGACTACGTGTTTGATTACCAGTAAGGCGGTCTGTTTTGCAGAGGGGAGCCCCGATAGAGCAACACGAGGTACACGACCTTAGAGAAACGGTTGGTGGTTTTTCCCTCAGAGTCCGGAAGTCCAGTGATAAAATCCAGAGCGATATGTGACCAGGGGCAATGAGGGACCGGAAGAGGTCACAGGGTCCTGGCATCAGCTGATTTGGAGTCTTGGACCTGGCACACACCGCACAGGCCTGGACGATTTCAGTGGTATCCTTGGGCTTCCCAGGCCACCAGAAAGCTCGTTGGAGGAGAGGCAATAGTGAGCCCACTGAACGACTTCAGTGCGGAGATTAGCAGGCACACAGAGCTTCCCCGGTGGAGTGTTGTCCAGTGGGGGCTGCTATCCTCTAACTGAAACAATGATGTTCGAGGGCATGACAGGTGCAGTGTCCGTCCAGGATGTGTCAGCCTGATGCATCCGGGAGATAGCGTCCACCTTGATGTTCTTCAACCCCAGACGGTACGAGATGATAAAATGGAATTGGTCAAAGTACAGAGCCCACCGTGCTTGTTGGGGATTAAATTAGTTTGCCTGCTGGATGCTAGACATGGGATGATAACCGGTTTCAAGGTTTACAGCGGTTTTAAAAAGTCACCATACCAAAACCGCAAATAAAAAAGTTACCATTCCTACGATATGGGCATTGTTTGTGTAGTCAAAGGATGTATTTGTTTTTGAAATTTTTATTTGTTTCTTTATTTTGATTATTGTTGAGCTGCAGGTATAGGCTCACACAAGTGGCTGCAATTTAACTTAATTAAAAAGAATCAATTATTGATTTTAATTATTTTATCTAATGTTCAATGTTACAAAATCTTGTATATGTTTCCTAAAATAAAATATACTGTGTTCAGTTGGGAAAAAAAATTACAATACCGTGATACCGTAAAACCGTGATATTTTTATCCAAGATTACTATACCGTCAGGTGATTGGTCCAGATGAGGAATGGATCACAGCTGCCCTGAAGCCAGTGATTCCATTCTTCCAGAGCCCACTTGATGGCCAACAGCTCGCAGTCCCCCACACTATATCGCTGCTGAATGGGATTCACTTTTCTGGAAAACCAATTGCAGGGGTGCAGTTTTTGTTCTGGACTTCGCTGGGAAAGAACAGCTCCTACACCCACATCGAAGGCATCCACTTCCACAATGAACAGGTTGGTAATGTCCGGATGGATGAGAACAGGTGCAGTGGTGAAAAGGTGACATAGGTGATGGAATGCGGTGATGGCTGCAGAGGTGAGTCTGAACTGGGTAGTGGATGGTTTGGTGAGGGCAGTCAGATATGCCACGACTGAACTGTAATCCCGGATAAAGTGTCGATAGAAGTTCGCAAACCCCAGAAATGTTGAAGCTGCTTAAGTGTAGTGGGTAGGGGCCACTTACGCACAGTGTCCAGCTTCTGAGGCTCCATGGACACACCCTGAGAGGAGATGACGAACCCCAGGACTGTGGTGGAGCGCTTTCCAACTTACAGAAAAGTTGGTGGGTCAGCAACCTCTTTAAGACTGCCTGAATGTGCTGGAGATGTTCCTCTTCTGTCTTCGAATAAATTAGTGTGTCATCTAAGTATTTGAAGACCCAGCGACCCAGCATGTCCCAGAGCACGTCATTAATTAGTCGTTGGAATGCTGCTTGACTATTACACAACCCAAATGGCATTACCAGCATTTCATATTGCCTGGTGGGAGTGATGAAGGCCTTCTTCCACTCATCGCCCTCTCTGATGCAGACCAAGTTGTAGGCATTACGCAGGTCCAGTTTGGTAAACCAGAGAGATCGTCCAGGGCTGTGTTTGTAAGAGGGAGTGGATGACTGTCCTTGATGGTGATTCAGCTGTTGACACACAGTCTGAGACCACCATCCTTCTTCTTAACAAATAAGAACTCCACAGCAGATGATGATCAAATGGGTTCACTGTCGGATGGCCATCAGTGATGTATTCTTCCATAGTCTTCTGCTCCTAGTTGGACAGGGAGTATAGATGATCACAGGGTGAAGACGTACTGGGGTGGAGATTTATGGCGTCGTCCTAGCGCCGGTGAGGAGGCAGGCTGACAGCTTTGGCTTGATTAAACACCTCATTAAATTCCCGGTATGGCTACGGGATGGTGGTGAGGTCGACTTTGAAGGCTGGGGGCTCCCCTGAACATGTCCCAGCTGCCACCATGATGCAAAGCTCCTGACAGGTCGCCCCCCACTGAAGAATATGGTGCTGAGACCAGGAGATAAGTCGGTCATGTTGAAGGAGCCAGGGGCACCCCAAAATGATTGGTGGTGAAGTGTAATGAGTGACTAGGAATGAAATCCTTTCTGAGAGATGATCAATGGTGATTTGGAGTGGTGATGTTTCAATGAGTTATGGGGCTGTGACGAACGGGATGACCGTCCATGACGAAGGGGCCGACCATCCTGTTATATTTAGCGGTCGGGATAAGGCCTCCATTTTCACATCCAGTTTAACAGCATAATTAGGGTCAATAAAGTTGCTGGTCACCCCTGAATCCACAAAGGTGTAAACACTAAACCTGGTGAAGATGCTGAGGTCTTCAGCCTGGTTGTCCACCACCCTCTCCAACAACCTTCAAATTTAGATATTAGTGGGAACTGGTACACGCTGTCGTATACGCCAGTCAAGCACATCCCAAACATGCTCAATGGGTGACATGTCTGGTGAGTATGCTGGCCATGCAAGAACTGGGACATTTTCAGCTTCCAAGAACTGTGTACAGATCC
>JBBKCR010137420.1:0-22034 GCA_037577295.1 Ladigesia roloffi | reverse complement strand
CTTGAATGCAGCTATTATTGCACAAAAGTGTATTAAAGTACTTATACATTACTTGTATCCAACCAGAATAGTATTTTTACACAAAATGGCCAAAATAACTCCATGATTGTGATGGGGACAACAACGGGCACTTTATAGTGATATTGACCCAAATATTTGTTGTTTTTCATCCTGTGACATAGTGAGATTGTTACTCAGCAGTTGTTTGGTCAGACACCTTTCCAAACTGAAAATTACAGAGACACTTTTTTTATTAAATAAAAACATGCATATATTCAGAACAAATTTTAAAATAATAAATATATATATATATCAATGTATACATGAGTATAAACATATATATTTAAAAATTAAAATAATACAAAAACATTTAATTTAATTTTTTTTAAATTACACATATGCTACATTACGTATAGTACTTCACAAAATATTGAGCCACCTCTCATTTCTCCTAATATTTCACTTTGAATCACTTTGCTGGTGCAAAGTTACTATTTCATGCCTGTCAAACTGTCTTGTATTTGGCATATAAAGAAGATTTTAAAAAAGAAATTGAAACAAATGTTTTACTGAGACAGGCTGTAAAGGGATGACAGATGCAAGGTACCAGATTTACATGCACCTGTTTCTTCACTGGTTATGAGGCTTTCTGCTTGAATGATTCATAGGTAGGTTGTATGTGTGATCGATCATGTTTTCCACTTGATTTACTTTTCAACCGTGGTGTACATTTCCTTGGCGGGTCTCTAAAGAAATTACGTTTTGTTGAGAAACTACCTTTAAAAGTGGCAATGAAGAAAAGAAAATACAGCAATGAGTCTCAAACACACACTTAGAGAATGTGTACTCTGTTTTCTTACCTGGAGTGAATTAAAACCTCTGCAAATAACTTCTTTGATGCTTTCTTTTCATCATTGAACTTTCTTTCCTGTTTTTTCTCCAGCTTTTTGTTATTTCTCTGTCCCTTCTGAGCACCCAGTTACAGTTAGTGAGTGAGACTGGGGAGTGTGGTTATCAAGTTGCAAAGTAAATTCAAAAGTCGAAGATAAAAATAAAGATATGAACAAAAACTGTAAAGTTTGAGTTTTAGTTCCCCTCACTGATGCCACTATAAAGAGCCTTAAATCACCCATGAATGTACAGTGATCATGAAAAAATCAAAGCAGAAAGGAATGGCACACTCTAATCTGAAAGAATGTGACAGAATATTTGAAGTCAGTTCAGCCAACAGAGGTGAAGAGTTATATGTTTCAATAAAAACAACTCTCTAATACTTAGCATCACTGCCCTTCTGGATTTCCTGTGTCTTTTTATAAGGATACTAATGAGATGACTTGATTAAGATAACAGTAATATTCGTTTAACACATCTGATCAGATTATGCTTGAGTTATATTTCTTTTGCTGCATTGTACATTGACCGTGGCAGTGCTGGTTTCACGTGACAATTCTTGTTGCTTGTAGTTTCCTAGTTTTCACAAATGTTGCTGCCTTCCTGGAAGATGATGAAGTATCTTTGTCATTTGCGCCCTAATTCAACAGCATCTACCAAATAATAAGGTGAAAAATACTACTGTCTCATATGTTGTAGATATCTGCTCATTCCATATTTTTTAGGGGTTCTGTTGTCTTAACATGAGAATTGTCTCCCCTTGCCTGCAGAGACAGGATATATTCTTCTGGGTAATACGTATCGTAGTAAAGGATGGCACAAAATCATACGTCTTATGATGTTCCTAAATAATATTTTTAGTAATCCTGGATCACAAAAATGACACTCTCAATCTCAGTTAGACTATTTATTCCAGTAAATGATAATCTTAATGCTTAAGGACACCAAGACATTTTGGACAACACCATGCTTCCAAAACTGTAAACTCAGTTTGGGAAAGAACCTTTTCTACTCCAGCATGACTGTGTCCCAGTGCACAAAGCAAGCTCCATAAAGACATGGTTGGATGAGTTTGAAGCGGAAAGACTTAAGTACGTATTTAGAGGGGTATGACCCAGTACTGGTTAAATTAAGACAATCATAAAATTTAAACGCCAATAAAATATTTGAATGCTTTTAAACGTGGTCACACCCTTTACAGTGGGTGTTTTGTTTGAAGCCCATAAATTGCTAATCACTTAAAAAAGGTCATTTGACCTAATCTAAAAAGGTTACTCTGATTAGTTCCAAAAATAATTTGAAAAGAGATGCAGGTATTTACGGAAACAAAAGGCTACATACTGATTATTACAACCAATTCATATGTTTTCAACAAATCTAAGCTGTGGGAAAGTGTGGAAGAAAAGTGAATATCCAAGTTTGTTTACATTTTGCTAAAAGATGTATTAGTACACATCCAGAAGTGAGACAGAGCTTGATCTGATGTGACAATAGTCGGAACCTCTTGGGCCATGCTGGAGCCTCTTTTCTTTGTTGGGACAGGGAGTCCGATCAAGATAGCCGAGGGATATTTGTGCCGCAAGATCTGCTGACTTCTGCCAGAAAGCTCAAAAATGAAAAAGAGTTTGACTTTTTGGGCCAGTCAGTGATCCATATCACAGCCAAGCCAAACAAAAAATAAATCAAAAGCTCTGATCTCAATCCCATTGAAATACTATCAACTAACCTTCTGACTTTTTCTTCGGCGTGATTTCAATCACGGGTCAAAAAGGGTTCCTTGGAGTGATGCTGTAAAAGAAACATTGTAGATTCTGCAGGAGCTTCTTTGTATAGTGGTTTCTATGAATGAAATGTGTGAGTGTAAAAACCTCTTAAACAGTTCTGTGAGTTAACCGTCAGAACATGATGCAGATTCTGAAAGTTGATCTAGGCCTAAACAAAGGCCCAAACTTCTACAAAACATTAGAAAAAGGATGTACACAATTGAAGAGCAAATTTCCAAAACTCGTTCCATTTTTTGTGATTTTTATTTAACACTACTACTGGCATATTTTTACATTTCCTCTTTATGTGCAGTTGTATAACTGACAAAAACTCACTCAGTCCTTGCTGTCAGGTCTATGGGGTCTATGTGAAATGTTACAGCCTTAACACTTTTCATAATCAGGGGCGCTGCCAGGGGGGGCTTCTAGGGGCCCAGCACTAACATGGGGCCCTGTTAAGAGCTAGTAATACTATCTTAATTAGGGGGGGGTGTGCAAAATCGTTATCTTTCATGGGGCCCAAGATTTCTTGCGGCGCCCCTGTTCATAATACACAGTAAAATTAGGTGAATTTCGAAAACTCACTCAGTCCACTCACACTTGTAACTGCTAATCGTAACCAAGTGGTTACTAGAGTTACGTTCTCTTGAATGAAATATGAAAACAGTGTAAACTGCTGTGTGTTATTCTGTCAGGTCAAAGCAAGAAAGTCTGGTGTTTAATTCCGAGCCAGGGTGGAGCTTGTTCTCCGGGAATCTGTTTTCCTCCAACTTTCCTAAGACATACAGGTGAATTGGAGATGATAGATTGTCTCTACATGTTACTGTGTGTGTCAGTGTGTTCATTTGTGTGTTTGCCCAGTGATGGACTGGCAACCTGGGAGGTGTCCAGACTGTTTGTCTGCTTTCATCTCATGACCACTAGGATAGGCTCCAGGACCAAAAGGTTTGGAGCACAGAAGAGCCATATGCTTTGGAGAAACATTTTTATATGGAAATATGTGAATTTGAGCAGGTTTCCTCAAATTGAAATAACCATGTAATATAAAGTTTTCAAACCAAATTTTCCTTAATGCTAAAATAAAGTTTGCACCTGGGCATGCATAGTATGACCCTATTGTACAGTGGTGGTGCCATAGATTTGGCTATTGATTAATGTGTCTTAAGACAAATCTGATTAAACATAGACATTTGAAGTGTGTAAGCAATTCAAATGGTATATCCCTTACACTCAGACATAAACATGTCTTAACTGAAGAAGTGATATGAAGAATACCATATGCATTTGGCTGAATTAACAAAATCTCTTTGTTTATTCTTAGAGTTCCTTTTCATCTGGGATAGCAGACAAGAGAAAAGACTTTAAGTGCAGGAAATGAATGTGCCTGCAATAGTTCATCAAATGAAACAGCAGGGTTGCATCACAAATGGTCACAGATGTGTCCCTTGCCATGTAGAATTCAAAAGGGCAAAGGAAGTCGTCTTATTTTTAACAGACTGAAAAAACAAAGCCTTTAGAGAGCACACTCAACTGACTGCTCAAGCTGATCTGAATACCTTTGCTCTGCCTTGCCAAAAGTATACCACTGAGTCTCGTTCTCTCCCCTAATACAACAAATGCAGGTGCAGTGTATATATATATATTTACCTTGGCCTTGAGTAAGTACAGCACTCTCTTTCTCCTGCTCCTCCTCTGTGAGTTAGTGGGAGTAAGTAATAGCAGCTGTTAGCATCTCAGCCACCCAGTACAGTATTACAATATGTTATCAGAGCAGATGCGGTTCTGGTTCTGATTGCGTTCAGCTCAAGGCAAAGGAGGTAATTTATTCAACTCATGGTTGACTTGTGCACAGCCTTTTGAAGTTATTCTATGATGGTTTATTATTGTACTTTGAACAATACTAATGTTGGAGGTTTTCAGGTTTTTTTTTTTTTAAGCACAAGTAATTGTGTTTGAATTGCAAAACTAAAATAATGAATAACATCTACATCTTAATGATTTTATGACATGTTACCTTAGCATATTAGCTATGATTAGAGTAATATGTACAGAATTACGCAACAAAAACACAAACAACAATAAAACAGTATTTATAGGATTCAGTCATTCATTCCTTATTTTTCTGCAACCACTTAATCCTTAATAGGGTCCTGAGCACCCGGAGCATATCCCAGGCCAAGGCAGGTGCTTACCCTGATTGGGGAACCAGCCCAACCTAGATTTAGCATTATATTGAGATAGAAAGATTTATTTGCCTCCTCAAATGCCTCCTCTTTCACCATTCTACATCCATACAATCTGATTCATGAATTCATGAGTGTGGTTCTGTGAAGTGAGAGGACAATATTCCCATTAGAATGCATTTATTACTTTCAGTACTTTATTATCATTAAATTTTCACATGAACATCAAAATCATATGAGTGCCTGCACCATATATGTCACATATATATCACATCCATATTTCGTCCATGTGCATTGTCTAATGAAGTCTGAGGTGCTGAGGGATTTGTTAAAAAAAAAAAAAACAGATACAATTAAAAGAGAATGAAGTACACCAGCAGAAAAAACAAAACTTTAAAAAGCTAAGAAAGAAAATTAAAGCTTGTAAACCATATTCAAAGGAAAACATGCAGGACATAAAATGATAAAAATGAACAATACCCAAAGATTATAGATTATAAAAATGTAAATAAAAGTTTAGATGCATTAATTATAGAGGCCCCAAATATGTTAAGAAGTTTTTCCTGTTCTTTGCTAAATAATAATTTGAATATACCCTAAAAACATCAAACTTCATGGCCTACAAACCACATCTGAGGCCTGTGGTTCTCGGCTACGACAGGAATGTGCTCACATGTTTGTCTTTGTGGTAAATCACAGAGGTTTATTCTAATCCAGATCACACAGCTGGCCTGGACAAAGAAATGGATGCAGGATCTTTTTGTGGTGCTTCATCCCATTCACCAGTGTTCTGGATGCCCCTCAAAAGGAATATGACTACCAAAAAGCTATAAATATGTGTAGAACATGTTTGTTGAATTATTTTTCAGACTGATTTTCCTTTAGGCTTTTTTCAGTTAGAATAAAGCAACAACATGGACAACATCACACAAGTAATACATGAGTCAAAAACAACAAAGGAAGGAAAAAATATATGAATATATCTAACGTTTCATCCATACACACATATCATATAAGTATATAAGTGTGTATACATTAGGGATTAAGCCGAATCCAAATATGGTATTCGGAAAGGGTTAAATAACATGTTTTTTATTAATATGGTATTCGGACAAATACTTAAAAAAATACTTGTACTCGGTAAACCATGCCCCCTGGTCACACACTTCACATTCAGGAGTAGTTACTCCGTCCCCTCGGTCACATCCTCGTGTTGGGGAGTAGATACACCTTTCCCCCCCGTCAAATACAAATACGAACAGGAATAATTTTCCCATTTAACAAATACAGATACTAATAGTGGCTGCTTTGCAAACCAAGAGTAGGTATATGTATAGAATATGGGAAAGATACTTGCCTCTGGACCACAATGTCAGGGGTTCGAGTCCTACCTCCAGCACCACCACTGAGTCCCAGTGTGGTTGTTTTTTAAAGCTATGTTTTGTCTTAAGAAAGATGTTTTGAATTTTCTATTCAAAAGTAAGTTTTGTTTTTATCTCACAGCTTTTAAAAATGTAAGTTGGGGGGAAAAATTTTAACAAAGCCTTCTTTGTAAAATTGATGACTTAGGGTGTTGATGACTTATAAAGTATTTTTTGGGTTGACTCAGAAATGTGATTAATCGCGATTAATCGTGATAATTGTTTTTCAGGTTTGCGATTAAGTAGTTAATTTTAATTAATGGCTTTACAGCACTGATATATATAACACATTTTATTACTTTGCATCAGGTTTTATTCTCCTTCTAAAACCACACATCTGTATAAAAACAAAATCTATCCAACCCCACAAAACATAATTTTCAAAGGCACATTCCCTTCTTTATCCTGATGTTGGATTTTAAAAAATGTTTGTAAAACCCATAAAGTAGCTCGAAAGAACAGTTCAGAACCATTTTGCTTGTAATGCATTCTTCCCAGTACTGCTTGGGATGTGATGAAACTTGTTTAGGTTGTTAGCTAGTAAATGGTTGCCACTGAGCTGCTGACTGAAAACAAGATTCAAGGGAACAAAAAAGAAAAGATTGTGACAGGAATTCTTGATCATTTTGAATGTATTATTAAATTGGTTGTTTTAATTTTTGACACCTTTGATAGTAAATAGCATATTTTCGGTGCAATCATTAGTCAGTAAAGATAGCTTGAGCTGTGACAGAAAGAAAAGGGGAAAGATGTGTAGCATCTTGTACAGGATGTGTAGACTAAGGGATAGCTATTAAAACTTGGCAAGTCTGCCAAAGTTAGCTAGAAATGAGAAGCAACTAATCTTGGCCATGCCTCTTTTTCTGAGGAATTAGGTACATAACTTTAACACAGTTGATTGTGATAAATCATTTGTGGTAATTGTGGTAATACATGCCGCGCCATCTGTAATGCACACCAAGCAGGCCAGTATGTTCAATTTGACTAAATAGAGGTGACGTATCTGTCTCATTTATTTTTGTAAATTCCCCCGCAGAGGTGCAACATGGCTTAGAAAACACTCTGTAAAAAAACGTTTTGCTTATAATGTATGAAGATTATGAGACACAAGAACTGCATGAATGAGTATGAGCAAAGAAATCAAAGTAGATTAAAGATAATGAATCCTGTTGAATGGTTTATAAAGGCTCTGTATGTTTTCCAGGCCTATCTGAACACTGCAACCATGGACTTCATAAAAGGTCTACTGCCCGCCTTCCTCTTAGCATCATGTTTCCTTGCCAGTGGTGCACAGAAAACAGGTGGGTGTTACAGTTCATTCATCTGAATACCACATTTAAGTCGAAATAAATGTATCAGTAGTAGTAGTAATAGTAGTAGAATTTAATTTCACAATTTTTGGGAGCCATTTCTCCTCCTACATTTTTAGATGAATTGCCACTAACACTGCTAGCAATTCTTTTTTTTAATGTGATTTTTACACATAACCCCAATTTCTTCAACCACACAATCACAATGTTCTCTCATTAATGAATCTATTTCTTATTATAACTGATCATGTAGCTTTATTAATACTGTATATTTTGTTCCCTTAAATAACAGTGCAACTGATAAGATTATAAGCATGATTTAATTTGACCAAATGTGTTTCTGGTCTCAGTATGCACAGAGGAAGGCTCGGCTGATATTGTCTTCCTGGTGGACGGTTCATGGAGTATCGGCAAAGAAAACTTCCAGATGATTCAAGATTTCCTGCTCACGCTGGTGGACAGTTTGGATGTGGGCCCTGACAAGGTTCAAATTGGCCTAGTACAGTACAGCACTACAATTCGCACTGAATTTTACCTTAACAAATACGAATCCAAGCAAGAAATTCAAAACTATATTGCAAAACTCGCATACATGGGTGGTGGCACTAATACCGGTTCAGGGTTAGATTTCCTCCTGAAGACTCACTTTAAACCTGAGGCGGGGAGCCGGGGTAAACAGGGGGTACCTCAGATCGCCGTGATCATCACAGATGGAGAGTCACAAGACAATGTGGGGCCACACGCGCATGAGCTGAAGCAGCGGGGGGTCATACTCTATGCAATCGGAATTAAAGACGCTGACATGGAGCAGCTGAAGGAGATCGCCACGGAGCCACACGATCAGCACATCTACAGCGTGTCGGACTTCTCAGCCCTGCAGGGAATTTCTCAGAGTTTCATCCACGTACTCTGCACCACAGTTGAGGAAGCAAAGCGTCAGGTATCTCAGGTGTCACAAGGTAAAGTGTCACTTTGATTAGCTGCAGCATTAGTTGGGAAATAATGGTAATGAATACATGTATTGTGATTAATTGTTTCCGTAAGGAAAATATGAAAAAATTTCAGATTAGATTTAAAGTGAAAGGCTCCTTGAAAATCATGGAGTGCATAAGACAAGTCAATAAAGTCCAGTAAGTCATGACCTGCTTAAGAGCATGCAAACATTTGGGCAAACTAATATAAATTTGCACTTTTTGTTTTTTAAGAATATCAGGGGGTTAACATAAGTAACTTTCTTACTTGAGTTTCATTTTTTAAACTAAATGCTCTTCAGCTAAAGCTTTGGTGTCCTATCTTTTTTCAGTGTGAGACTGAGCTCATTAACCTCAATTTTGCCTTTTCTGTTAGGCATGTAATTATTCTGAAATAACTATTTGATACATTGTAATGAGGAGGGCTATACTTTTCATGTGAAGTAAAATTTTTTAAAGGCACCATTTTTAATTACAGAGTAATACATTTTAATGTCTTTAGTTCATTAATATTGGCTACTAATGAATTTTGTGGCCAGTGTTCAGGACCCGTGGTGGTCCACACAGTGGGGCCGCCAGGGGGAAAAGGTTTGAACAATTCTAGGGGCTTAGCACTGACATGGGGCCCTGTTAGGGGCTAGTAATATTATCTTAATAAAGGGTGGGGGGGCAAAATTCTAATCTTTCATGGGGCCCAAGATTTCTGGAGGCACCCTTGGGTCCACAACCCCAAAACATCACAGATACTCCAACACTCTTTTCCATCCAGGACACCACATGTATTATAATATTCCTGTAAATAAGAGTTTTTTTTAAACATCTACAATTCTCTTACATTTTGTCTATTAACTATTAATGCATTGCATGTATTTTTTTAATCTCCAGTATGCAAGGCTAACCTGGCTGACATCGTGTTCCTTGTGGATGGCTCTAGTAGCATTGGTGACATTGATTTCCAGAGAATGAAAGAGTTCCTTCACACCTTTATAGATGGCCTGGATATTGGAAATGACAAAATCAGAGTTGGAGTGGTGCAGTTTAGTAATAATCCTTATAAAGAATTCCTGCTGGGGGAGTATGCTGACAAAAACAGTCTGCTAGAAAAAGTGAATCAACTTGTCTACCGAAAGGGAGGAACCGAAACTGGAAAGGCCCTCAAGTTCGTCCAAGAAAATTACTTCACAAAAGCCGGTGGCAGTCAGAGCCGTCAGAATGTGCCTCAGATTGCTGTGGTGATTACAGATGGAGATTCATCTGATGACATGAAGACACCAGCCATGGAACTGAGGAGGCAGGGTGTTTTCATCTTCACTATTGGGGTTGGTACAGTCAACGTAAAGGAGCTGCAGGCTATTGCCAACAAACCACATCAACGGTTTGTGATCAGCTTCAGCAACTACCAGGAACTGCTGAGAGCAGCTACTAACACAATGGACATAGTGTGCACCTCAGTGGAGGACCAGCAAAAGGGTAAAGCTGTGCACACTGTCTCAGTTATACAGAGTCAGTAAAAACATTAGTGGTACTTTCTAAAAATAAAAAGATAAATAAAATAACTATAGAACTGTACAGTGATTAAAACCCCCTTTGCTCGGACACAACTTATCAATTTCTTAAGCAGTCTGGCAATAATGAAACACCGTTCAAACATAAGAACAATTCGAGGATGTACATTTTTACTTCTTATGTATGGGAAAGAAAGTCAAATTTATTTCAAATAGTTGGTTGGTTCATTCACCACTTGTCCCTATAACACCCTGTAACACAATCATTAGATAGTATTGCAACAATAGTTAACCCCATTGACTTTACTATTTGTTGACAAATCATAGTTTGCATTCTATTAGTACATTCTTATACAGGGGCTATGGCTATGCATATTGAATGGCTGCAAATGATCTTTCTTGTTTCTGTTTCAGCCCTAATTCCAAGGCTTGCGGATGTGTTTGTGCTGGTGGACAGCTCGATTCAGCAAGTGGATGAAATAAAAAGATTTCTCGTCAGACTGGCAACTCAGCTTAACGTGGGGAGTAAATCCAACCGGATGGCTTTGGCTCAGTTCAGTGCAGATGTGTCTGTAGAGTTTCGTTTCAACGAATATAAAACCAGAAATGAAGCAATTGGACGTATTCGCAAGTTTCAACCCCAGGGCACTAGCCAGCGCAACCTTGGACAAGCAGTGGAATTTGTCCGCAATTATCTGCTTAATCCTGAATCAGGCAGCCGAATAGGTCAGGGCTACAAGCAGTACTTGGTGGTGGTGAGCAGTGGAAAATCAGATGACAATGTATTGAGGGCAGTGCGTAGAATGAGGGCTGAAGGAGTTACTGTCATGGATGTGGATATAAGCAAAAGGGAGGACCTCATTTTTACTTCAGGTGTTGGAGCTTCTGTTGTTCCAGGTGTTGGACCTTCTACTGATGACAAGACCTTGTTTGCTTCTCCAGGAAAAACCTTCTTCACTGCTCAGTCAAATGTCATTGAAATAGCGCAAGATGTGAAGAATGTCATTGAAACTGTGGATGTGCCCGCTGTCACTGGAGGTCAGTTCGGTTTTGTTTCAGAAAATAGTGCAGTCACACTTATTCCCCCCAAATTCCTATTTGTGTACAAACCAAGCAGCCAGTTTGTGCTTGGGCAAAGTAAGGTTTGTTTTTCAATTAAATCAAATCATGTACAGACAGATTTTAAAGTTTATAAACATAACTGAAATAAACGTGCTTTGTTTTGAATACTGGTTAGACCAATGAGCTTTTGCACATAGCATGTTCATGTTTGTTTGTTTCCCAGACTGCAAGTCGGCTGAGGTGGCAGACATTGTGTTTATTGTGGATGTGTCGGACAGTATCAGTAGAGAAAACTTTGGGCTGGTGCGCAGCTTCCTCTACCGCTTGATTACAGGCCTGGAGATGGACTTGAACAAAGTGAGGGTGGGAATGATCCTGTACAGTGATGCGCCTGTGGCCGAATTCTACCTGAACACTTTCGAACACAAGCCTGATGTCCTGCAGTACATTAACATTTTGCCGTATAGGGGTGGCAAGACCAACACCGGCAAAGCCCTGAAGTTTGCCAGAGAGAAACTCTTCACCAAAGATCTAGGAAGCCGACGTGCCAGAGGTGTACAACAGATAGCCGTTGTCATCACACAGGGAGAGTCCCAGGATAACGTCACCGTGGAGGCTGGCAGGCTAAGGCGCTCTGGAGTGAATGTCTATGCTTTGGGAGTCCAAAATCTGGAACAACTAAGAGAGATCGCATCTTACCCTCAAAGGCGATTCATGTTCAGTGTGGACAGTTTTGCTAAGCTTGACTACGTGGAGAGGTTTATGAGGAAGACTCTGTGTAACAATGTTGTCCGTTCAACTGTTGTCAAGACAAATCGATACCATTTAAAGCAAGGTAAGACACAATACATTTTTAAGAGCTCTGTTCAAAATAGCCTACTGCATTCTATTTAAATACTGATTGTCTCCAATATATCAAGGAGAATATATCAATTACACAGCATTTGGGCAGATCTATTGTAGAACGCTAAGACGACCAAACTTATGCTACCTCTAGCAGATTTGCAGTGTAAAAAAGTGTTACCAGCAGTGGGTTTAAGACTAAAATGGTAAATGCGTTCTGTCTGCCCAGCTTCTGATGTTGCTGGTCTAGTCTTGCACCTGGTCTGTAGTATAAACTGATATCATTTCATGATGGCAGCTAAACCCTCATTTGAAACAATATGCTGTATTGGTTTAGCACACAGTATACTGTACACAGTAGGCTATTTTTGATAACAGCAACAATTACTTTAATGCACACTTAAAAGTTATTTTGTAACAATCTCACTGTTTCATAAATCCAATTTTAGGGTGCATACAGACAGAAGAAGCAGACATTTACTTTCTCATTGACCATTCTGGGAGCATTAATCCACCAGACTTTCAAGACATGAAAAAGTTCATTCTGGACTTTCTGCTAACGTTCAAAATTGGGCCAAAGCACGTTCGTGTGGGTGTGGTGAAGTTTGCCAGTGACCCGACACTTGAGTTTACCCTGAGGGAACATAATGACAGAGGATCTGTTGAAAGGGCTGTGAGTGACATTCAACAGTTAGGTGGAGGCACCGAGACCGGCAAGGCTCTGAAATTTATGATGCCATACTTTGAAGATGCCAGAAAGAGCCGAGGTGCAAAAGTTCGTGAGATTCTTATTGTCATTACTGATGGGGAGTCTCAGGATAAGGTGTTGGAGCCAGCAGCAGCTCTGAGGAATCAGGGGGTGTCCATCTACGCGATTGGTGTGAAAGAAGCAAACAAGGACGAACTCCTGGATATGACAGCTGACCCAAATAAGATGTTTTTTGTCACAAACTATGATGCACTTAAACCACTCAAGAATGAAATTGTCACTGATATTTGTTCAGAAGAAGGTAAGGATGCATTAAAGCTTTATTATTCTAAATGTAACTGAAAGCCAAATTTTGAAGTGACATGTTGAATCACACTTTTTTTCTGTAATTTCACAGCCTGCAAGGGCATGATGGCAGACATAATTTTCTTGGTTGATGGCTCGGGGAGCATTGGCACTGCCGAATTTGCGAAGATGAAAAATTTCCTTCATGTTATGGTCTCCAAGTTTGAAATTGGGAAAGAAAGTGTACAGTTTGGAGTAGTGCAGTTCAGCACAGACCCACAGACTGAATTTGCACTGAACACTTATTACGATACCAATCAAATGAAAGAGGCCATTAATGGCATGCAGCAAATGGAACAAAATACTTATATTGGGAAGGCACTCAAATACTTGTCAGGGCAATTCAGTCCACCCAGAGGTCGTTCCAATGCACCGAAGGTCGTTGTTGTGATCACCGATGGTGAATCCCAGGATGAGGTTGCTGGTCCTGCCAAAGCCCTCAGGGACAAAGGCGTGACTATTTACTGTATAGGCGTGGTGGATGCTAACAGCGAAGAGCTGAGGAATATCAGTGGATCTCCCAATAATGTGTATGTGGAGAGAAATTTTGATGCCTTGGATGCCTTAAATAAAGACCTAACACTCAAGATCTGCAACACTGCTGATGGTAAGTCATACTGATTTGAATCACAACCTGTAGTAGTTTGGATGAAAATGGAAATAAGAAAAAACATTCCTTGAAAATCACCAAAAAGTGGATGTAATGTAGTATTCTGACACAACCACACGTCTTCCTAAATGGGAAAGAAATAAGGGGCATTTCTTCTTACACGCAAAACAGCCTAACTAAAATGTTATTCAACTTTTAAATACCAATAACCTAAAGAAAGTAAAGTAATCTTATTCTACTGGATGCTCATTCAGGGACTGTGAAGAGAATATGCAGAAAAGCTATGTATTAGATGTATTAGAGCTCTATGCCAACCACTAGAGTTTCTCCACAGCCAGCTCATCAGTCTGTGTTTCTATGGACATCATTTTGTGCTTAGGTGTGTGACCATGTTGGAACAGAATAGTTTTTTTCCATAACTGTTAATACAAAGCTGTAAGAATAAATAGCCCCAGACCATTAATTTGGTAAGTAGCTTCTTCTGGTCCCACCTAAACCCAAATTCATTCATCAGATAGATCCAACCAGAGATTTACAGTGGCATTTGGCAGATGCCTTTATCCAAAGCAACCTACAATCATTAGTTACTGGTACAGTCCCCCTGGAGCAACTGAGGTTTAAGTGTCTTTCTCAAGGACACAATGGTAAAACGTGGGGGTTTAAACTTTCAACTTTGTGGTCATCTCAGGTTCACAGAGTTTACACCATTCGTGCTGTCTAGGTCAACCATAGAACCTGATATTTATCTCCATGGAGCATGTAGCCTCACAACCCCCCAAGAAGTAGGCTTTACATAATTAATTAGATTGTCTAACATCACTTTACCAGGATAAATATAACTGGGCAATCTTGAGAACAGAGCCGTTTATGGTCTCAGTATTTCATGATAATACAAAAGTTATGAAAAGGAAAAAGAATCATTAGCAGGGAATCTTGTTATTAGATATCCTTTTTAGAAAAATGCTTGATGAGCTGTGATTAAGAGTCCAGAGACACTGCTTAAATGTACTTTCACAGTTTCTAATTACATGACAGAGAGATAAAAATGCATTTTGGCATAGTTTAGTTTTCTATGTTGTTTTGTTTACTTGGCTCTTTCCTTTTTTTTTTAGAATGTCAGAAAACACAAGTAGCAGATGTTGTCTTCTTGGTGGATGGTTCAACAAGCATTGCATCTGAGGACTTTAAGAAAATGAAGGTTTTTATGAATTCCGTGGTGAGCAGCGCACAAGTTGGAAGAGATAACGTCCGTTTTTGTGCTATTCTCTACTCCACCAATCCGGAAGCCAAATTCCAACTTGACCGCTACTATACCAAACGAGAGCTCGAGAGTGCCATCAACAACCTGACATCTCCCACTGGAGATACCTACACAGGCAAGGCTCTGCAGTACTCGCTGGATTACTTTAGTCAAGCCAAAGGTGGGCGAGCTGAAAAAGGTATCCCCCAGATGCTGTTTGTCATCACAGATGGTGAGGCCACCGACCCGTATGATTTATCCAAACCAGCTGATGAGCTGCAGGCTCGTAAAGTTAGTGTATATGGCATTGCAGTGGCCAATGCTACAAAAAGTGAGGCAATAGCCAAAGAGATAGAGATTATTACCAAAGACAAGAAGAAGGTCTACAAGGTCGATGACTTTGAGGCTTTGAAAGCTTTACAGCAGAACATTTCCAGTGTGCTCTGCAACAAGTCTAAACCAGGTAAATCCATAACATCTGCTTTTCTTTCTCATACCAACATTCAATTCATGTTTTCCCTTTTGGTGCAACCCTGTGATATTCTTGGTCTGTCTGCTTTTCAGAATGTCAGAAACAGGCAGCTGACTTGGTTATTCTAATTGACGGGTCTGAAAGCATCAAAGCAGACGCATGGAAGACCATGATAAATTTCATGATAAACATTATAGACCAACTTCGCATCAGAGAAGACCTCTTTAGAATCGGTGTGGCACAGTTCAGTTCTACATACAGGAAGGAGTTCTACTTGAACGAATATAAGGATGCAGCGTCTGTAAAGCGTGCCATTCGGGATATCCAGCAAATGAAGGATGGCACAAAGATTGGAGATGCTTTGACTCGAGTGCATGAGTTCTTTGTAACTGACAAAGGGAGTCGCATACAGAGTGGCATTTCGCAGAACCTGCTGCTGATCACTGATGGAGAATCATCTGACTTTGTCAACGATGCAGCTGATAGGTTGAGGGACAAGAAAATTGAGGTGTTTGTCATTGGGATAGGGCAAATCTCAGAGGCAGAACTCAAGTACATTGCTGGCTCGCCAGAGAGAGTTTTCTTCTTGGACAGCTTTGACGTCCTGAAACTGAATAGAACAACCCTGGAAGTGATTGATGTTCTTTGCACACCCCAAAAAGACCCAGGCGGTAAGGATATAAGGCACATCATCTCTGAATATGGCTAAAACAAGAGTTGCACCCCATCCAAAATGCAGAAAAACAGTATCTATTAAAGTTGTAGCTCTGCAAAAAATCTACATAGAATTCTGCCAAAACATGTATTATGTCAAAGTTTTGGTTGATTTGGTCAGATTAGCATAAAAATAGGAGACCACTGCAAAAATGTTCAGTTTCTCAGGTTTTATCATTTATAGGTGCAAGTATTGAAATAAAAAGCTGTGTCTTAGTGTTTAAGAACTAGTGACAATATTTCTCATAATTTCGTTTTTTTAAAGGAAATGACAACACATTAAATAAGAGAAATGATGCAGAGTTTACAGAACTTGAACAAACCAGATAAAATATAATCTCTTGTTTATTCAAAACAAATGGCAATAATTACCATTGACATATTTCTAGTAGTGTTTTTCCATCCAGCCAATCACACTGCATGAGGATAGTGTTGACTACTAGTTTATACTTTTCCTCATTATATAAGATTTGAGGAATGTGATCAGTAATCAGTAGCTCATAGGAGAATGAGGTGCTTGTGGAACAGTTTGAGAGACACTGGCAGGGAATGATTGTCATACTCATACAGATGCTGACACCAAAGGAAATGGCAGCAGATACAAAATAAAAAAAGCTCGCCTTAATTAATTGTGAGAGACAGCATTCTACATTTATTTTGCTTTATTATTGGCAATATATAATTCCTCATACATTTTAGTGATACATTATTAAGAACAATATCATTTGCTCATTTTTAAACATAAATATTGTCAATTCAGCTATATTTTCATATAAAACATAACTGGAGTAATGTTTTGTACTGTCCAGATAACACAAATAAAGCTTGTCTTTCATGTCATTAACAGGCTGCTTGCTGCCTGAGGCACAGAAATTCGTCTTTTTTATTGTATTTACAATGTGCCATCATATATTCTAATGAAATACAAATGGAAACTAGAAGATTTAAGGTTTCTAACTGTGTTACTTAAATGATCCTAAGACATGCAGAGCTTTAGAGGATTGTTTTGTAACAGTTGAAATATCCCAATATCCCTCAGAGCAGGGCGGACTGAATGAGACGCACCACCTGGCAAAGGGTAAATTATTGAACTGTACAAATTATTGGTCATCGCCCGTACATTTTATACTTGTACAAGCTGTACCGGATTTTAGGCCACATGTGTCTCCCGTTGTAACATGAGATATTTACACAGAAGATTTAACTTTAAATCTTTTAATTAAATCTGAATGTTAACATAAACATGGCAACATAAATGTTATGGTAACATTAACAAATAAGTATTGCAAATGTTTTTTTTAAGTGTCTGTAACCTTTAAGTATAAATAAGTATTGGTAGCATACAAATTATGTTGCTAATGCACTTTTACTGAACAGTGCATGAACAACATTCCAACATATCCTAATGACTGGTAAAAATGTATACCAAACATATATACTGCAGCCTATCACGAAATGCCCATAACCGCCTTCTTTACCTTCCTCCTGCGCAGGCCTGCCGTCATGGGTGCTTAAACACTCAACGGCCCGCAGATGCAGGCAAGATACACATAAACATATCAAGTGGAAAAAGAGCCCATACAATGTGGGCCCCGGCAAAGCCCTGTCCGCAAATCCATGTCTGGTGCTGGGTCTGGTTATAAGGCAAATTGTATTTTGGCGACATGGAAATAAAATGTGCATTAGCCGCACCTATTATAGGCCACAGTGTTTAAAGTTTGGGGAAAAAAGTAGCGGCTTATAGTCTATAGACAACCGTTCATTGTACATTCTCCAGCACATATACGGATTTAATAATAATAATAAGAATAATAATAAGAATAATAATAATAATAAAGCTTTACTTTTCTATTTTAAGGGTACAGTTTTAAGTAGAGTTTTAAATGAAATGAAAGTCCTTTTTTCTTAGAACCAACCTAATAATTGCTGCCGAAAACATTTGTGGAAATGCACACATCCTCCACAATTTTATGCTTTTTTCGTGGTAATTTAGTGCTAAATTATAGTATAGGTGTTTACATTCTAGTACTGCAGGTGTTCATTGTCAACTGTACAGTACGCATACAGGTTTACCTTTACATTTTCATTAAGGGTAATGCATTAAATTGGGTTAACACTGCAAAATTAGGCATTTTATGACATTCTGGGTGCTGATTTAAAAATAAATTACAGTGGTTTTACATCCCCAAAACTCTCCTGGCAGTAGCTCACAGTGAGTCAAACCGTTTCCCACCTTAATGAAGAGCTAGATGAGGTTTGAACTATTTGAAGAAAGGTTTACTGAAAAGGTTTGGGTGACTATTGACTTGTAGTTTGATTGCTATTGGGTCCTCACAATTCTTGATGTATTTAGCTAACTTTTCCCCTGCCCTCACAAACCTGATTTTATGTTCTTCTCAATAATTTAGTGTTCACTTTTTTCCCTTACAGAGTGCACTGTAAATATTGGTATTGGATTTGATGTCTCCAGAGCGGGTGCAAGCTCGCAGTCTCTTGTCAGTAGCCAGCCTATGCTGCGTGCCTACCTGCCGGAGATCGTCAAACACAGTTCCACTCTGCATAACTTGTGCTGCATCAATACGCCCGCTCTTGAAACCAAACTGGCCTTCCACCTGGTTGCTAGGGATGGACGTGAACTGTACAGTACAAATTTTGAGGCCGTCAGTGATGCTGTGATTGGGAAAGTGATGGCACATACGATTTCTCAAGCCACTGCTTTCAACTCCCAGCTCCTACAATCTTTTCAGACTAAGTTTGCAACCTCTACTGCTGGTGTGAAGGTGAGCCATATTACTGACATTATCAGTGCACATGAATAATGTAGATACTGTGAGAGACTTAAACTAAATGTTCAAGAATTTGTTAGGCACTTTCATGTCCAAGGTTTCTTCTGAAATCAAAAGTATTAATATAAATTGCCCCACTTTGGTGCAGCAGCAACCTATACTCTTAAATGGAGGGTTAACATCAGAGGATCTGATTGCATTCAGGCACAAGAACATTAAAGAGTTCAGGTACTGATTTTGGATCACTAGTTTTATATCACAAATGGCATTCAAACTCATCCTAAAGGAGGGATGCACCAACCAGCGAGCACCAACACCACTACTACATATCAGTCTAGCTAATGCCTTGCATTGCTCATGGCAATGTTAAACTCAAATGCAGCTGCTCTTTGGCATTATATTGACTAGTTATTCTATGGAGATTATGTAGTGTACATGTGCAACTGAGCACCTGTAAGTCAAGAAGCAGCATTCGCTTTGAATAAAACAGGGTATCTGAATACTTCTGGACACACACTGTATCAAGCACAGCTAATTTCAGACCACCAGTGTGACAAAGGTTTTTTGAGTAATTTACTTCAACTTACTGACAAGATGTTTGAATTGTTTTGATTGACATACTCAGGTAATGATCATCTTCACCGATGGCCTGGATGAATCGGTTGACGTCCTTTTGCGTGCCTCAGAAAGTCTCCGGAGTAGCAGTAGGGGGATATTTTTTAATAAATGTTATTTTTAACATTTGCTTTATCACTAAATATCACTTATTATATGATAAAATGTTTTTGGCCTGATAAAGACAATTATTTATCTCTGACCAGTTTTACTCGGATAAAACATAAACAGACAGTTACCATGTCTTTACATTCAAAACATTTGACAAAACATTTTACTGTGTCTTTTAAATAATAAAATTTTATCACTGTTGTGTGTGCTTGTTTGTGTGTGTGCTTGTTCATGTGACTATAATTCAAACTATTTCTCTTTGTGTGAAAGAAGTCCAAGCTCTGCTGATAATAGCTATGGACGGAGTCAAGAACACTGCAGAGCTGCAGAAGCTGGAGTTTGGACGAGGATTTGGCTACAAGGAACCCCTCACTCTTGGAATGCAGAGCGTGGCCAGTGTCATACATAAGCAGATTGTAAGTCAAAAGGCTACAAAATAGTAAACAGGATAATCAACGAGAAGAGTTTCAGTTTAAATTAAAGGACCCATAGCCTACAATTTTGTATTTTATTTATCTTATTCTATTTGTCCATAATGTACAAAAACAGTTCATTCTTTTGTATGACCATCTCCCAATCATTCCCACCAAGGATGCCTCGTTCTTGAACGTACACAGAGAGGGTAGATGGGGTTGGATAGGGGAGATCGAGTACCGCAAGCTGAGGCTAGAGAAATTGTCTCTGGCATGAGGTGAATCCCAAATGTCTGGGTGCTAGATATCACCTGATTTCCTGTTTATATACCCCCTGCGTGAGTTACTTCCTATGTCCCGTGACGTCACGCGACCTATTGCGTGCGACATAAATTAATGAGGTAAAAGGATAGTTAACAAATGGAACAGAGAAACTAGAGGTCTATAGTCCATAACTGTAAATGTAATAAGAGTTTATGTTATGTATAGGAATTGTATGATATATTATCCTATAGTCTGAAATAAGTGTATATACACGCCTGATGAAATGGAGAGTGAGTGTATATATTTGCTCCTTTCTCTAAATGTGCAGCCCTCTACTTTATTAAGAATGCAGGGAGGATATATTTCAGAACTGTTGGGTTTAAAATAAGCCGCATTGATAAAATATTGTAATTGTGGTATATGCTCATAGTGTAAGTAAGACAGCACAGGTGTATTTTATTGATTGCTGCACACTGTCATGTACATGTTTCTCTCTGTGTCTCCCTTTAGGATGCTGTGACCGCGAGAGAGTGCTGTAATGTGATGTGTAAATGTAACGGCCACGAGGGCACACGAGGACTTCGAGGAACTTTAGGCACAAAGGTGATGTCTTATTTGATATTAGGTCAAAAGTAAACAGAGTAAAAGCTATGAGTTGCTATATTAACTGAATGTCTTTTACCATTAAACAGGGGGATCGTGGACAGAGAGGACATGCTGGATTTCCTGGAGAGGAAGGAGGAGCTGTAAGATAAATAAAAACACATCATATCTGAAATTCACAAAACACCCAGGAAATGTTTGTCTCTAGTTACAATATGCGACTAATTAGTATTAAAAAGATTTTTTTAGTTCCATTGATACTTGAGAAAATTGCTTATGTTATGACTGCACCGACACGCAAACTCAGAGACATGAACAATAAAATAATATGAAATCTAAATAAATCCAACAAAAATCTACAGTAAATAACCCAAGATGAAATACATTATGATTATAAACACAAATGCTAATATGAATTACTAGCAACACAAATGGTGGTGAGAAGTACAGTGCCTTGCAAACCCCTTTGGCTTTTAACACATTTTGTGACATTGCAATCTGTAATTTAAATGTTTTATATTGTTTTTTTGTGATGAATCTGCACTGAACATTGGCACGTGTATCTGTATTCACCCCTTTTGCTAAGAAGCTCCTAAAAAGTACTTGTGCCACAAATTACCTTCAAAAGTCACATAACTAATGAAACCCATCTGTGTGCAGTCTAAGGGTCACATGATCTGTTAGTGTAAACACACCTTTTCTAAAAGGCCCCATAGCTCTCCAGACAAATCAGGGACACATTTGTTGAGAAGTACAAGTCAGTTTTGGGCTATAAAAAAACAAAATCTTTGATGATACTCTGGACCAAATTCATCATTTTCAAATGGGAAGAACCTGGTACCACAACAAAACTGCCAATAGTGGGCCGCCCACAAAAAATCACAGTTCGGGTAAGGGGGGCATTAACCAGCAAGTCAGCATAGAGATCAAAGGTAAACCTGAAAGTGTTCCTCAGCAGAGACTGAGGCTGTACACTCCATAGACCTGGGCTTTATGGAAGATTGGCCAGAAAAAAAGCCATTAATTAGTGTTGATCATAATAATGCACATTTTGTGTTTGACAAAAGGCATGTGGGCAACTCCACATATGTATGAAGGAAGGTGCTTATGGGGCGCCATTTAGGGTGACCACCCCCAGACAGACAAAATGTGGGACAAGTACCAAGTTTAAGTGGGACAGCGTGGGACAGGCGTAAAAACTTA
>JBBKCR010137399.1:0-22039 GCA_037577295.1 Ladigesia roloffi | reverse complement strand
TTGAGTTTTCTTTTGACTAAAACTAGACTGACAAAAATGATATTTCAATGACTAAATATGACTAAGACTAAAAAGCACATTGTCACAAGACTAAATTAATCATAGGTGACAAAATTAACACTACTAAGCTTTTAGCTTTATTTTAATTAAAAGCTATAAGCCCAGGTATTGCAGTAGGTTTACAAAAATTACAGACGCCTTTCTCAGAGGCCTGAAAGTAATTGGACAGTGTAATGTAAATTGTATGTATTGTTTAAATCTTTGGGTGAAAATTATTTGCAGTCAATTACTTCATTGTCATTGAAACAATGGAATTCACCTAATGCTGTGTTTCCTAAATTGAAATGTTTTGCCAGGCCTTTACTGCTGAAGCCCTCAGTCGCTGCATGTTTGTTGGGATTTCAAGGTACAAGATTTTTTATTTATCAGATACATGTGTAGTGAAATGTGCCCTTAAGTCGACCCATGAGACAATGGGGTTTTAAATACTGTCATTTATATTAAAGAGAGATTTGGAGTGGCTAAAATGAGGGAATATACAATGCAGTAGTAATATTCAATTGTTTATATTTTCTTCTTATAATGTTGTTTGGCTTGTTCTTTTGGGTTGTGATTGACTTGCCTATATTCCATTTTTTACTTTGAGTTGCTTTCACTGTATTTCCAGTTAAGTTTGCCACTTTGAGCCGAGAGTAATGACCTAGGAACTTCAGAATTCATCCTGATATTTCTGTAAGCATTCACGTCATAAATAAACTTCAAAGACCCAGTTTCATTGGCAGCCATAAATACCCATACCATAACACTACCACCACTATGTTTGACAGATGATGTTGCTTGCATTAGATCATGAGCTATCCCTTTCTTTCTCCATACCTTTCCTCTTCCCATCATTCTCCATCATTCTGGTACAAGTTGATCTTGATTTCATCTGTTCAAACCATATTCTTAATAAAACTGGGCAGGCTTGGTTTTCTGGCAAAGTCTAATCTGGTCTTCCTGTTTATACTTATGGTTTGCATTTAGAGGTAAAAATCTGTAGTTACATACATCAAGGCATCTCTTGATCGTAGACTTTGAGTGATCTCGACCTGGCTAGATCATGAAAATGGTGAAAGAATTCTGCAATCATACACATTAGTAGGCTTTCTTGTTCTTCCAGGCCTTTTGGTGTTTTCGAGCTTCTGTCTTTTTTTAAATGTATCAGACTGTAAATTTAAGCACACCCACAGCTTTAGCTCTCTATCTAACAGGTTTCTTTTGTTTTGTCAGTCTAATGATGGCATCCTTCACTTGTATTGACACATCTTGGACCCCATATTGAGTACCAAATGCAAAATCAGTCCTTTGAATCAACTCCAGACCTTTTACTTAGTTCATTGGACATTGAACTAGGGAATTTGTCACATCTGGCTATTAAACTGCTTGCTAGTCACGTGTCCAATTAAATGAGTTTCTGAAAGTAGACTCCTGGTCCTGAAAAATGACTGTTTTTCTGAAAGTTTAATGCATTGCCTTTCGTTACACTTTTTAATTCAAGCTGAAAGTCTGTCACATCTTGAAATCTGTACTTCCAACACATCTTAATAGATTAATTTCAGATGTATTGTGGTCATATACCGAAATCAGCAGTGCCCAAATGCTTATGGATCGAAGCATGATTTTTTCAGATACAAGACGAAATTTAAACAAGATCTTAAACATGTAAAACATGTTGACCTTTTTAAAGAGCTAACTTGCAGCTAATTAAAACTGAGTTTCCCTAACCAATGCAAAACTGATGCATCAAAGCCCATGGGCTCTCTAAATGTCAGATTACTTGAATGCTAACGGCACAGCCAGGAGTCAAAGGGCTGTAAATTTGGAGCAGGTGTAAATGATGAGCTGAGTCAGTGGGCTCAAGGTTGGGGTTGTGACAAATCTCTATTTAAGTGTAGAGGAGATTGAGAGGAAGACTGATACAGCGGAAATGCAGAGAAGATCCAACGCAAAAGCAAAGCAGATTACTTGGGTGTAGGCTAGGGTTGGCCTGATACCAAAACTGATAACTCAGCCTAGAAAATCTGCAGACACCAAAATCAATCTTATTCCTGGCTTGAACAGCCAGTCTTTTAATAACACATTTGTCTGGATGCAGTTTGAATCCAAAGTGGACCCCAATTCTACTAGAGGGCGCTAAGTAAGTTACAATATTTTGGTAAATATTGCCATTTTGTTTAAGAATAAACAAGACAATAGTTTCTTTTAATTATTTCTGTAAACACTGCGTACATTTTTCTCATTTTGATGTTTTGCCATTTCCTTTAAAATTATGCTTATGTTTATTTGGAAATTAGTTTGTAAAAAGGAAAAGCTGTTCAGTTCAATACATGCACCTGTAAAGATCACATCTAAGAAACTGAAGAGTTTTGCCAAAGTCTCTTTTTTTTCCAGAGCTATATATTAATTTCAGTAATTAGTTCCAAAGACCAAAAGAACTGATGACCAAACTGGAAAAACATTAGATGAACTGCATTGTGGAGACACTAATGTCAAAAATTTATTGTTTTGTTCATACACTGTAAAAAATCCAACTTCCAAAAAGTTTGAATAACTTAAATCTATTAGTTAACTGAACAATAAAACTTGACTCAATAAGTGGAAATAAGCTAGTTCAAAAATTGTCTGACCAACTAATTTTGAATTGTTGACTGGACATGCACATTTAAGTTTACAACCACATGTGGTTTTAGAATTTTTGAACCAACTAACTTCCTTATTTCCACCATGGAGACTGCCCACTGTAGTTAGGAATGGCTTTGGATAAAGGTGTCTGCTAAATGCTGTAAATGTAAATGTAAATGTGTCCTACGCGCTGAGCTATCTCCACCCATTGATTGTTTTAATGCTAACT
The DNA here is from genome assembly GCA_037577295.1 of Ladigesia roloffi. Taxonomy (NCBI): domain Eukaryota; kingdom Metazoa; phylum Chordata; class Actinopteri; order Characiformes; family Alestidae; genus Ladigesia; species Ladigesia roloffi. The sequence goes on along the minus strand of JBBKCR010137399.1, from coordinate 19,146 downwards.
TGTACAAAACATATTTTGTCTGTAGAACTAACAGGAAACAGTTCACATAACATAAGTTATTGACGCACATGGAAAATGAATTACAAGCCATTTTAACTGAAAAATCTGTGTTAGCTGAACAAAAAAGGAACATGTAACTTTACTCAGTGACTTGAGTTGCTCCAAGTTGAGTGAACTCAAAAAAGCTGTGCAGCGAGTTGTCTTGAAATTTTAAGTTGTCAACTTTGAATTTTTTACAGTGTAGTAAGAACTGATGTTCACATTTTTATTTTTCAGAACATTCATTTTCTGTTAAAGCAACATTATTCCTCATTCTTAAATTGCTTATGTCATGACAGCAAGACATAGAGACAAGAACAATATAGAATATAAAGTCTAAATCAATGAAAGAATCAGTTGATCTATACGAATATGCTGGGTATATAATAAATGACTTACCATTAATTGTATTAGAAATAACACAGATGGTAGATAGGTAGTATGTAATTATATGTAGCAGTGCTATTCACATGGTAAGACTACTGCACATAATAATACGATTTTGCACATTATAAAATGATGTAGCATCCATTAAGAAAACCTCACATGATGCAGATAGTAAGACTATCGCACAAAAGATATTTCACATAATAACAATGTTTTAGTACCTGATAAGACCATCAGGATTCCGCATTGGGCTGTGAAAAGTAGAGCTGTGTTTTCTGCTGTGATGGTACTCCATCCATTACCTTTGAGATGACTTTGAGTGGCGTTTGTGATCCAGAAACGATCATCCACCATCAGTACTTGACCTCACTAATGCTTTTGTGGCTCCAATGCTCTTGTGCAATCCAATCATCTGTTATAAATCCTTCCAAGAGGAGTAGAGGCTCCTACTGTAGCAAAAGGGGCACACATTTATGATTTAATACCCAGAGGAAACACTGGATGAGAGGATATGTACATACATTTTTATATATAATGTACAAACCGGATTCCAAAAAAGTTGGGACACTATACATATTAATAATAAAAACTGAATGCAATGATGTGGAGGAGCCAACTTCTAGTACTTTATTCAGGATAGAACATAAATTACGAAAAAAAAGTTAAATCTGAGAAAATATATCATTTTTAGGGAAAAATATGTTGATTAAAAATTTCATGCTGTGAACAAATCCCAAAAAAGTCGGGACAAGGCCATTTTCACCACTGTGTGGCATTTCCCCTTCTTCTTACAACACTCAACAGACGTCTGGGGACCGAGGAGACCAGTTTCTCAAGTTTAGAAATTGGAATGCTCTCCCATTCTTGTCTAATACAGGGATCTAACTGTTCAATCGACTTGGGCCTTCTTTGTCACACCTTCCTCTTTATGATGCGCCAAATGTTCTCTATAGGTGAACGATCTGGACTGCAGACTGGCCATTTCAGTACCCGGATCCTTCTCCTACGCAGCCATGATGTTGTGATTGATGCGGAATGTGGTCTGGCATTATCTTGTTGAAAAATGCAGGGTCTTCCCTGAAAGAGATGACGTCTGGATGGGAGCATATGTTGTTCTAGAACCTGAATATATGTTTCTGCATTGATGCACTTATGCTACCCCATACCATCAGAGATGCAGGATTCTGAACTGAGCGTTGATAACAACTAGGGTTGTCCTTGTCCTCTTTGGTCCGGATGACATGGCGTCCTAGATTTCCAAAAAGAACTTCGAATCGTGACTCGTGTGACTACAGAACAGTCTTCCATTTTGCCACACTCCATTTTAAATGAACCCTGGCCAAGTGAAAATGCCTGAGCTTGTGGATCTTGCTTAGAAATGGGTTCTTCTTTGCACTGTAGAGTTTCAGCTGGCAATGGCGGATGGAATGGCAGATGGCACGGTGGATTGTGTTCACTGACCATGGTTTCTGGATGTATTCCTGAGCCCATTCTGTGATTTCCTTTACAGTAGCATTCCTGTTTGTGGTGCAGTGTCGTTTAAGGGCCCGGAGATCACAGGCATCCAGTATGGTTTTATGGCCTTGACCCTTATGCACTGAGATTTTTCCAGATTCTCTGAATCTTTGGATGATGTTATGCACAGTTGATGATGGTAACTGCAAAGTCTTTGCAACTTTTTGCTGGGTAACACATTTGTGATATTGATCCACTATCTTTCTGTGCAACATTGTGGGAATTGGTGATCCTCTACCCATCTTGGCTTCTGAGAAACACTGCCACTCTGAGAAACTCTTTTTATACCCAACCATGTTGCCAATTGACCTAATTAGGGTTAATTGGTCTCCCAGCTGCTCGTTGTGCTAAAAATTAACTTTTTCCAGCCTCTTATTGCTACTTGTCCCAATTTTTTTGGGATTTGTTGACACCGTGAAATTTTGAATCAACATATTTTTCCTTTAAAATGATGCATTTACTCTGATTAAACATTTGATCTATCATCTATGTTCTATTGCAAATAAAATATTGACATTTGCCATCTCTACATCATTGCATTCGGTTTTTATTCACAATTTGTTTAGTGTCCCACCTTTTTTGGAATCTGGTTTGTATTATAATCATATCTGAAAGCTGTATTTGAAGAAAGTCATTAATAAACTGCACAATTCCTAAGCAATCAAATTATTATGCTTACTTGAATCCATTTTTATTTTGTTTTTAATGGCTTAGGATAGTTATTTTGGGTTCAAATGTAAGTTTTGTTTGGAGCTGATCATTTTTTTCTTAGTCCATTTCTGAGCCCTGCTTCTTAGATGTGAAATCTCAGGGGATTAGTTAGGCCTGCATATAAAAATAATATGAATAAAAAGTGTCTAGTAGCCTCTGGTGTATTAATTTGTCATTCTGACCATCCCTAACAGCACAGCTTTTTTATATGTGTTGATATCAAATCTTCCAGAGCATTGATTCAAGAAAATAACAAACATAAAAATCCCCTTAAAGACATTTCTTAAAGTGCACTGATAATATAAGGTGAGATGAAATGAATTCCTAGTCTTAAATTCACTCTATGTTTTTAAAGTTATGGCTCATTGGTATAATCACTAGAAAGCAAGAATAACTCACTTTAAGTATACTTTTGATATTTAAGTGACCTTAAATATACTTGGACCATAGTAGAAATATCATATCAATTAATGAAAATATGCCACACATGTCCTTTTTTATGTGGTTCAAATTGATTTTTTTGCCTATTATTTATACCCTAATCAAGCTAAATTGTAGTTGTGGCAGAATATATGTGCACTATTATGTACACTAAAAGTGCTCCTAAATACTATATGCAATTCAAAATTGTGAATGGGGTTCATTTTTTTGTTTGTGTTATTTAGCGTTTTAAGAGCAAAAACCTTGAAGAGGTTAAATGTAGTGATTGTTTTATCTATGGTTTTTCTCACACCCACTTTAACTTTCAGGCAATGCTTTCAATAATTACTTTGGAAACAGTTCTAAATAAAGGAAAAAAATTACTTTGGAAATAATCCTAAATAATTGGAAACAATTACGTATATATATAATGATGCAATTATGAATAATTGCACCTCTTGCAATCAAAAAATCCAATTATTCTTTCAGGCCTGCTCCTAAAACAGCAGTTCAACATGTCCTGTCCTGCAGTTAGCCCGTGTTACAGGCAGACTCTGAGATGCCTATTGCTCAGTCAAGTCATTATATCACACAGTAATACAAAATTAAATAAAACAGCATCATTTACTGCAGCCCAAGGCTTATCACAATACAAGCCAACACAAGCCAAGAGGCTGCCTTCAATTTTTGTTACAGCGGCTTAAAATATTGCCAAGCCATTTCAATGGGACTTCAGTGTAGTTCTATTCAAAACCATAGATTTTAATTCGGAATTGGTTCATCTCTGCAGATATAACAGCTTATGCTCTTCTAGGAAGGTTTTCCAGAAGATGTTGGAGTTTCTGTGGGAATTTGTGCCCATACATTCTGTAGAGCATTTATGCGGTCAGACACTGATTTTGGACGAGAAGTCCTGACTCACAATCTTTGTTTCAGTTCATCCCAAAGGTATTGGATGGTCGTTAATGTCAGGACGGATAGGGTTGATGAGGGCCACTCAAGTTCTTCCATACTAAACTCCTCCAGCTGTGTCTGTATGAAACTCGCTTTGTGCCGTTAGCAAACACTCAAAATAATGAACAAGAAAGTTGTGTACTTTACTTACTTTATTTATATTCAGTTTACTTACAATAATTGTGTTTGTTGACTTTAAATGTTTTTTTCTATTAAGGTCCTAAAACTATGTCTCAACTTTGTTTTCAAGTTACATAATTACATTTTGTGTAACCTGCTGACAAGAAAAAAATAATTAAACTCAAGGTTTAATTTTATTGAGTGCACAGTCCTGCTGGAACAGAAAAGGTCCCACAAAGTTGGAAGCATGACGTTGTCCTAAATATCTGAAGCATATTTCACTGAAATTCAGGAGCCTATCACAATCCATGAAAACAGGTGTGTCCCAATTCTTTTGCTCAAATGAATATAATTGCGAATAATTATTCCTTTTTAATTCTAGATTAGTACATCACTTATGACATCACTCTGGGGATGCTACTGTTTAATTAATTATAATGAATCTCCTTACACTTCAAAAATGACATAACTCCTGAGCCTAAATTAAGGTTTAGCTCTTCAGGAATCTGATAGACTTTCGAAGCAACAAAGTCTTGTTGTTATGGTTTTTTGCTCCAGGAAGCGGTACACAGTGTGATGCGTTCAGCTCTAGTTCTCTCAGAATTATGCAGCTTGTATTCTGGAGGCCAGGAGCAGGAGTCTAAATGTATTGTGTGGGACAGAAAGCATGCATGCATAATATGAGCTCAGCTGCTAGCAGCAGAAGCAGCGGACTCAAGGGGAGTCAGTGTGTCTGTCTGAATTCCTAATTCACTCCCACAGCTGTACAGAGATGGCAATGCCCAATTCAAATATTAGTCCAGCAATATGTTGCACAGTCCTTCATACATAGGAGAATAATGGTTCATCTTACAATGAGATGGGATTTCAACCTAAACATATTGGACATTACGTGTTATGGATGAAATGTCAGTGATTGAGGTGAAGTTTTTCCAAAGACCATTATTGGTGGAGAAATTGGTCCTGGCCAGTCCAATAACTGTCATTGATTGTCCATTCAAGGTTCAGTTCAACTATATGATTGCACTTGATTTATCTTTATTCTGCTCTCTTGCCCATGACAATGAACTCCTTAATACTAAAATCTACATTTGCTTGACCTCGGTGTAATCGTTCCCATCCATCCCTCAAAAAGAAACAGTGACCTATTTTAGTTTCTTTTTTTTTCCCTTTTTGACTCGATAAAATATAATACAAAGCCCCTACCCCAGAGATACTGCTATCAGTCCACAGTGTCTTTTGTGAAGTCTAATAAAGGCATTTCTATGAAAATGCTGTCACAAAGCATTCACACATTCAGCGACTATGGCCGTGAAGCCATTCTTTCCACGAAAGAGCCACGCTTGCAGATAGTCTCACACATACACAAATACACACTATAATACTTCCAACTTTTTGGTTATTTCTAAAACCTGCTTAAATAATCCTCACTGTCCATGAGAAGGCTTTGTCTATTATTTGCATGCTGGCTTGGTCTTTTAATGCCTAAATGTTTTATTCATCAGGAGCCTTTGTAGTTGTCCAGCACTTAAAGAAACTCAGTATTCTATTTGTGTTTCATCATTTTAACACACTTAAGTAGCTTACATTTTTTAGAAGTGGTATGTGGTTTTGGTTTGTTTTGGAATGTGGTGTGATATTTGGTGCCTTAGGGGCTAATGAAATATTTACTTTTAAGATGAAACATCACTAGAATATGCGCTATAAGACCAATATACTGTCAACAATTCAACATATATTTATAGAAATATAACTTCACAAAAATGAATAAAAGGTAATTAAAAAATTTAGATTGATTTTGGTTTGGTTGATAGTACCTCACAAAGATTGACTGTAGCGTAACAATGTCCCAAAAAGGCAGTAGGAGTTGTGCGCAGAGAAGAGAAGAAAGACAGGAAAAAGAAGAAACCACGGGAGGATGGTCTCGCAGTGCTTGCAGGTATGTTTAAAACGATACATTTTAAAAATGGACTTAAAACGTGTAGCTTATGCATAACATTAACAAAAACATTCCATAGGGTGACAGTAGCCTAGGTGGTAAAACACTTTTTCTTTCAATACAATGTCCCATTATCTGAAGCTCCTTCAATCTTCTCCTTTTATACCACTGAACAATCATAGACATATGTTACATGAAATACCAATTTTGAGGTTGAGAATAGATCATACCACTTAGGGAACACATCATGTTTTGGTAAAAGTGGAAAAAAATCAGGTGCAGCTATACTGTATATGAGATTTTAATTTGGAAACACTAACATAAAGGCATATCTTTTAAGTTCTCCGAATAAAATATAATAAAAAAAAAATATATATATATATAATATAAACAGCCGTTGTCTGATTTTAAACCATATCAAACTAGTAAAAATGTAAAACTCTAAAATGCAAACATCCATTATTGCCCCCTTTAACATCAATGATAGCTTGAAGTATTTTGTGGTAGTTGTAGAGCTACATGTTCATAAATGGCTTCAGCCAACCATGGATAAAAGGAAGGATTTAGTATTATCATTCATATTCTCTTAAAAATGGTTAAGAAATCATACATTCTGTCAGGGTATGTAAACTTATGAGCACAACTGTATTAGAACATGGGATAAAATCTGCATTAGCAAGAGACATGAGCTATAGACATAAACTATATTTATGCATCAAATTTGGTAGAAATTTTCATGGATCAGGGAAGCTCTGTGAATTCTCAAATACCAACTGGCAGCCATAACCTTCATGCCACCAGACCATGAGGGCTTTCATCAATGGGGATCTAAGGGTAGGCAAAAAGAAAGGACAGATTTGCTCTTAGAGAGTAATTCCCTTTTTCAGTGTTGTCAGTAGTAGCATTAAACTTTAAAATTGCAAAAGTTGATGTTACTATCACTAGAGAACACTGTGTGTAAATCACAGTTCATAAATTATAAAGGGGCTTGTGAGATTGATCAAATCCCATTTTTGCTTCCTCAATGGCAAATTGCATTTGATATAGCAATGTGTTGTGGATGATAGATGTTTAAAAAATGTATAATGTATCAGTGCCACAAATTTAAAAGCATGAAAGTCAGGATGGCCATCCCATGCTACCTTAACCCCTGAAGGGCCTACCACAGCAGACTGGACAAAATAATGAATCCAAGCTCAAACTCACGGGGGTTTATTATATTTCAAATCAGGTGAAAGTTGTAGGGCTGACAGATATTTTAATACTAGCCACCCCCTTCACCCTCATAACCGCATGTAATTAAACAATTGGCCAGGTGTGTCGTTCCCTCATTATTTCACTTATAAGCAGATATAAGGTCTAAAGTGTTTTTCAAGTGTGTAATTTGCATTTTAGAAGTGGTGTTGTTTTAATGTAAAGTCCAAAGAACTGTTTCTGGTAAAAAGGGAATTATTCATGAACCTGAATTAGCAAAGGGAAATCAGCTTTTTTCCCCCTGGGCTAGTAAGACCTAAAAGCATACGTATTCAAATACGTAAAATCTGCTTGCAAAAAAATACAGTAATTTTTTAGACAAGTACTTTTAAACGGTTGGTAATGTCAAATGAATGCAGTTTTCCCAGCTGAAGGACTTGAAAATGTTTCGTGTGATATTAATTCATAGGGCAATAAAGAAAGCTAAAGGTCTGTGGACAAACAGAACTAAAACTTGAAAGGACCAATAGCACAGTTACCTTGTGCCTGGTTTTCCTGGATTTTACCTGGTTTCTAAAAACCCTTGGAGGTCTCAGTTTAGCATAGCAACAGGTTACAGATCAGACAAAATTATGGAACGTTGACAGGAAAGGAAAATTCACTAACTGTGACAAGATGCAAATGAAAATCCTGAGCTGCTTCCGTATAGACCAGGGATGGACATTTCAAGCAAAAAAACTTGCTTGCTGGGAACGAAAAGACTTCTTCAAAGATCGCCAGATCCCCTGATATCACACCAGGCACAATTTAATGACAAAGTCTTTGCCAGTTCTTTGTTTTACAATAATCTCTCAGCACCACACAAAAGAAAAAAGGAGCTGAGGGTAGCTCCAACAGGACAGTTTCAATAAAGTATCACTTGTTAAAAAAAGCATCTGGTAATGACAACTAGAAATATCTGGTGATGTCTATTCAATTCTGTTTTATTTAAATAGCACTTTTTACAACCAGGTTGTCACAAAGCAGCTTTACAGAGTCCAGGTCCGAGCCCCTAGTGAATAACACAAAGGCAACAGAGGCGAGAAAAACGCTCCCTCAGCTGGAGGAAGAAACCTCGGGAGGAACCAAGACTCAAAAAGGGAACACGTCCCCCTCAGGTTGACCCAGAGTCTATGGGTTCCAGACTACAAAATGGTCATATTTTAAAATACAACCCAATCCAGTGCAAGTACTGTGGCTGACCGTCTTGGTGTAGAATAGTCAGGTGAAAGGTCAGTGTTGGGGCAGCTGGTGCTCTGTTTGTCTGCATGTATAAACTTGACCGAACACTCCATGGACTATTGAGCATCTATTAACAAGATGCTTCCTCCTGACTCTTTGAAGTCTCTAATAAATAGTGCATGAGTTCAGCTAAAAAGATGCTGCTGCACTGATTCTGTATAGTCCTTCTTATTGCTCTGCAGACCCCTGTTTTAGGTGTTGCACATTAATTGTTTTGTTTGTTTTAATACTGTGTTCACTGCCAGCTTAATGATATGGCTAAGGACACCTGAGAAAATATATAACTGCAAAATATATAATATTTTTCAGATCAGAATTGTTTTCTGACTTAAGGTGACATCTAGCAATGTCTGCTATATCGAAAGTGGCACATTTTTAATATGAAAACAATGAATCCCATTTAATACTTATAAATAAAATACCTCATTAATGAATGAACTGGCCTGTTCGTGAGTGAAAGGCATAACAGTACAGTATTGGTCCATTTGCCTAATGAATAATTGCTACAAGGGGATTTAAATTAGTCTTGTTTATGAGACGAGACACATCAGTGCAAATTAAATAAGGACATTGTCAGTGACCAACCTCTTAGTGTTCAATCTAAACTGCTTTGTGGGAATTAAATGATTACAGTTCAACAAAGGCTCCAGGCAGAATCATTACAGTGGAAAAAGCAGATTATAACCAGTCCTGGACTGAGATTATAACTGTTATAGTGAACTGGTTTACTCGACACAGAATAAGCTTTTTAGTGGAGTTTAATTGCTTTATGGCAAGATTTTTTAGCACATGAATGGCTGTACATTTTTCAATATCTGATTATTAACCATGAAGACTTTTTGGACATTCCATAGACACGCGTTGGACTAGATCTGGTCATGTGATCCAGGGACTGTGAGAGAGGTAAATTAATTCCTCTGCTTGTGCAATCAGTCTCTAAAAGGAGCTCTAGAAAATAATTTATAGGAGTGTTTAGTCATTAGAAGATTGCTTTTTGTGTTTATGAGTCCTGTTTTCAATTCTTCAGCAGTTAAGAAATGATGGGATGTTCTTAGCAAAAAATAATTTACCTCCTCCCAACGAAACATGTTGTTCAACCCCATGATGCTGAGCCCCCGAGAAGAGGCTTTGCTCTCATTCATGAATTTCTAGTGAGACCATTTTACTTTTTTCTAAAGCATTTTTGAGTAAGAAAGTCACAAATCTGACCATATGCCTGCCCAATACAGTTTTTTTCCTGAATGCAAAACTACATACAAAGTGAAACCACAGTCAGAATTTATTGGTACCACATAATGTTTGAAAGTGCCGGAAAGTTACTTTGTTATGCTTTCTATGTAGCTTTCAGTTTGCTTATGCATATGTCCTGTATAACAATCAAAGCAAAAAAAAAAAATCATGGTTAATGTTGCAGAGGGACTGTGAACCTAAACAATTATCAATTCTTCAAATGCATAATGCATGAGCATGTACATGTTCTGACTGAATTGCCATGCAGTTGAGTGATAAACAAATAGCAGAGGTTTTTCAATTCTACTTCAAACGGTAATGACGAGTCCTTCCTTCTAACAAAAAACGTCTGTGGGATCCAATCTCCATCCAGATTTTATGCCCCTTGAAAATAATAGATGGAGGTTTTACAGTGTATTGTGAGTTAGTGGCATGTGTTGCGCAAACAGATAACATTAATACACTCTTCAATCTGACATCATGGGGGGCATCCACCTGTCCGTGCATCAAAAGGTGCCCTGGTGCGGATACACAGGGACAGATGAGAGTTTAAATCTTACTTTTTCAACTTAAAGTTCAGTTTCATTACATTTCGTGATTACATTGTTGAATGTTAGTTCAAGACAAGCTGGGCATCTACAGTCCGAATAAAGAGCTGTCCATCATTTTCATGTAAATGTAATGTATTCCCCTGATGGGAAACGATGCAACACAAAATACCAATTTAATCATATATATACCCTCAATAGAAAGATAGAACCAATATAAAGCCTCTATATTTTATGGATTTCCACTTTATTAAACAACCACAAAATACAAATGTTAAAATGCACCAGTAATGAACACATTATTACATTTATTGCTGTAAATAATTAAACAAAACAGTGTGATTCATCAAACATTGTGATCATAATAGACTAAAATTAAGCATTAACACATGTACATATGTTTAAATGCCATTCATGTACTTAGAGTGCAGACATCAGTGTTAGTGATGCCGTTAATTTACACGTCACTAACAGCTGGTTGGTGACACATCACAACCCCCCACCCCCGCACATACTATCTTCTTGTAGGGGAGGCACTGATACACACCTCTAGATGAGAAAGCCATGAAAACATAATGCAAGATGATGGACTTCCTAGAAATAATACTCTTGTCTGGAAACACCTTTTCCGCTAAATGGATTTTCGCTGAAGATTTTGTCCATAATTATTTTTGTTTATGACAAGAAACACTTTACCTGCACTGATCACATTGATTTACTGCCCATGCTTGCCAGCAGCAGTCTGCACTTTAGAATTTACTGTTACCGAAGACCATTGACGGCACAAATAAATCTTGTTGAGAGTCACTCCAAGTGGACCATTAATGAGCCTTTGCTTCCTTCCTTGTGTTTAGATCTATTTTTGCCCTTCTGGTGTTTTATAACAGTCCTGAATGTGTACTTGAATCAGTTGGGTCATTACTGGCCAAGGAGACAGAGAGTGTCATCATGATTACTCCTATAAAAAAACACTAAACCCCCCAAAAAAGGTAGATTAAGGTCACAGAGACTTTTCTGTTGAATTGGAGCCAAGTTAAATGAGCTGAATGTACAAGTAAGCCTTTAAGCTCTGATTTCTAACACCACCTCCTCCAGAGCTGGCCTGTGACCCTGGCTTCTTTCTGTGTCTCATGTTGTCCCTTATTTATGCCTGACAGTGGTGAAGCAGAATGAAGTGACCACCAGGTATGAATAGCAATGAATAGGCAAAAACAACTCAGCTGGTAAAAAAACACTTCTAATGGCTGCATAGCTGATAATGGTGTCTAGCCTAGATACTGTTCATTTGGTTAATGGCTTGTCAGTTTGGGTTTTATTTTGCAATTGGGGCGCAAAAAGGTTAATTAGATTGTGTGTGTGTGGGGGGGGGGTTATCTGTCCACTGCCATCATGTGATGGTGAAGCAAGCAGAGGTGTTTGTGATGAGCTGTTTTCCTCCTCTGATATAAGCATGGCTTATATCAGAGGATCCCTCAGCTGTAAACCGGTGCATAGTGTAACACTGCTCAATTAAACAGCTTTCTAGAGCAGCTTATGCAATTACCAGTTTCCATTAATAAGGGTCCTGCAACAAATGAGTGTCAAACTAGATAACTCACCGCAGTGTCTGATTGGAGTGTTTTAATTTGATCTGTATTATAGTTACATTAACTGTGCCCATGTACAGGACACGACAACCTGTTCTGAGGGTTTAAATCCACCAGGTGTTTGGATCCTGCCGGTGACACGGGCCAGAGTGTGCTTGCTTTGCCATGGAACACGGTGCCCTTATTCACACACGCTTACGTCACCTGGATTATCTGTAAGTCTGTTTAAGATATCCTTTGAATGCCGTTCCTTTGAAGGCTTGTTTTGCGGTGCGGTCTTTCCTGCACAGGACGTAATTAGATCTGGGCCATTCAGAGGCCTGACTGACTGGCTGTCCTTGCATCACTGCTGTCTAAAAATGGAAGTGAATATTCATGGATGGGTTGGTAGGTGTCCTGGTTGATTTGCATATTAAATCAATGCCTCACACCCCACTGTGCTACTGAGCTAGACCTTGAAAATCCTTCTAAAACTTAAGATGCAACAGTGCCATTTCTGCCTGTAATTTGTTGGTAATACATTGAGAATTTTTACACATAAATTTTACACAGCGTGTTACTCATTTAATTCGTGCTGGTGAAATTTGGCCTCATTGCAAGCTCTTGCTTAAGACGTTTAAATACATCAATGAACAAATTCAAATCTTAACAACCCTTTGGTCTCTTACAGCCCATTTAGACCACTTTGCTAATCTCAAGCAAGGAGGTTCACTGTAACCTCCTAGGATCAACTTGAGCTCCCCTGAAGGAAATATAGATCCTATATGTTGGAACAGAATTACACAGAATATTAGGAATGCAAATTGACAGGTGTTTTTAAACGCACATTAAAAGCATATTTGTATTGGCTGTCTAGCTAAAGTGGCCTTTAGCTAGACACTCAAAATTGCTCTCAACATTTTCCCTGTTTCTTGTAATTTAGGAATTAATTCATTTGATCTCTCCCACTTTTTCGAAAATGTATTTCTACATGGACTACTTATAATGAATTTCCGAATGTTGGATCATTATATTAGTAATAAGTTCTTTTTTTTAGTATTTGTAAGCTTTGACTTTTGTTAGCCCTATAGATATCACCCTCCTTCATATAAATAAATGTGTAATATATGGGGAACTATCTGTTACAAATTGAAAACGGCAGTATTTTGGGTATTTGAGTATTCCTTCAGAATATTCAAAGACTGTAAAATGTTCTGCAGGCTTAAAATCAATATTATAAATAAGCGCTGAATGAATAAAAATGATTCTTCTTGTCCTCCTATTTTTTCATTCTTGCTCTTCTTCTTCTTCTTCTTCTTCTTCTTCTTCTTCTTCTTCTGGACTATGTCGGGAATAGAGTTTCTCTGTCTCTTATCAAGTGTATATATAATTTAATGCAAAAAGTGCATAATAGTTGTACACATACTGATACAATTTTTACAACGGAGATCCATAGAATCAAACTACACTGTGCCTATAAACCTATCACAAAAATGTTACTGTCATACGCAAACAGAATATTGGTGCCCTGCATGCTACCCTAATTTCAACACACAAACGATCCTATTGCCATTATACTGGCTTAATTGCAATTTAATGATGATTGCACAATTAGAATTAATGACCTGTCAAGCCCATAAGGCCAAGGACATGCTCAGGTCACAAGGCGTTTCTTTATCTCCCTCTGCCCAGATCTGATAACACCATGTTTCTGAATAGTTCAGTAGTTGCCAGCATGAAATTAGCAAGGGCTGCTTCATCACCCTTTGGCTTTTCCGACATGATGATGTACAATCTAAAGAGATGACATACCACAGCAGTCTTTGCTGTGTACAGAAATTTTTTTGGCCAAATACAACGTTTTGCATCATGCTTGACTAGTATACAGTTGCTGGTCATATAACTGAAATATCTTCTAAAAGTTAATTTATTTCACTAATTTCATTCAAGAGTTGTAAAATGGATACATTCATTCTGTACTGACTGATATATTTTAAGTGTTCTTTTGATGATTATAACTGACAACTAATGAAAAACTGCAATTAAGTATCTCAGAAAATGTTATTACTATAAGACCAATTCAATGGTTGGATTTTTAGAAATCTTGACCAACAGAAAAGTATGAACATGAAAAGTAGGAGCATGCACAGCACTCAATAATTAGTTGGGGCTCCTTTTGCCTGAACCAGGGGCATCAGAATCATTTGTAATGTGAGGGGGACCTCTGGGGTGGAGTTTGGGAGTGGGGGGGCGGGGTTGCTGCATCGTCCTTTTAGTGGCTATTGAATCTTGAATCTTGAATCATTTGTGAAAGTATCCACACCACTACATTCATAGAAAAAATACATCACTGGAAATCCGGTCCTGGTTTTCCTCCAACTCACTGCGTGTAACTGAAGTGAATCGTCAGTGCAGTAAAATAATTATTTATGTTCAATACGGGAGGGTCCAAATGAATAATTTTGAAATGTGAGGGGGACACGTCCCCCTCTGATTGAATGGTGGTGCCATCCATGGCCTGAATTACTGAGGCAATGCAGCGTGGCATGGAGTCGATCAGTCTGTGGCACTGCTCAGGTGTTATGAGAGTTCAGGCTGTTCTGATAGTGACCTTCAGTTCTTCTGCATTGTTGGGTCTGGCCAGAGGCATTGCCAGAAATCTTGGGCCCCATGTCTGTGCTGGGCCCCTAGAATCATTCTAACCCCCCTCGGTGGTGCCCCTGGGTCTGGCATATCTTCCTCTTCACAATACCCCATTGAATGAGTTTGCTGACCTATTAAGGACAGGGATACCATGGTCCTTACACCAGGTACTGTTAGCTTTGGCACTGTGTGCAGGTATTTCTATAAAATATGTTTCTCTATAAAGATGGTCTGCAGCAAGAAGCACTAAATCTCTAAAACGTCCTGGTACACAGCTGCGTTGACTTTGAACCATCAAATTAAAAGAAATAAACACTTTTAATATATCAGTCTGTGTATAATGAATTTGTATATTATACAAGTTTCAATTCTCGAATGGAATTAGTGAAATAAATAAACTTTTGAAGATGTTCTTAATATAAGACCAGTACCTGTATAACTTTTTAACAGGCCATCATATGGGTAACCTACTTTTCCCTTCCCAAAAATAGACCAAAGCCCAATACCATCCACCACCCTGTGCAAATGTCACTGCAGACCTGTGACAACGTTCTCTTCGCAAGTGTCGCATCCGACATCTCCGGTAGGTTGAAACGGTGTGTTCCTCGGCTAGTTGTTTCCAAGCACTGTGTACAGCTCGGACTGTCACATCACCTTGCATGCCAGAGCACTTAAGAACCTGCAGCCCAGGCGCATGTGGGTCTGCCGAAGCCTAGACTAAAAGAAAACTTTCCCCACTGTTGAGGAGGCAAAGTCATGACTGATTAGATGAACTTTGGAGGATAGGAGCATGGGTGTAGAGGCAGCAGAAGATGTGGCTGAGATCAGTCCACTCCTCTAGTTTGATGGGCATTTGCTTACTTTGGTGTAGCCTCATGCTGTCGACTCATGCTACAAGATTCCCTTATCTCAGAGTCCAGATTCAGTCCAAATCAATAAACAATCAACTAATTAGTTAAGTAAGTTGAAACAGTCTAAGCTGGGTAGGACACAGAGCTTAATGACTTAAGTTTGTGTTATTACTAGTCATTTCCTTTTTAACCTACCTATGTCTTCTGTCTTTAAATGAGTTTTAAACCAGTTTCAACCAAAGAGATCTCAAGATTAATTTTCAACTGAATTTGATGCTTTATATGTACCGTTTTATACACATACATTTCATCAAAGCAGTTTTACAGAAACCCAAGCTCGGATCTCTAATAAGCAAGCCTAGGGTGATGGTGACAGAGAAGAAAAGGTACTCAAAGTATTGCTAAATAAATTGAGTTTGTAATTGCTAGATTTTACATTCTTAATCTATTGATGTATTATGCATTATCATAATGCATGATGTACAAGTCTGAGCTGTTGGAATAAAGGAGAGTGTCCCAACAGACAAACTCAGAGACAATATAAAAAGAAATTTAATTTAACTGACTGAGATCACTCTTAGCAGTGCATGCAACTTCAGGTAAATTATGTGTGCAGGTTTAGATATATTGGTTGATTGGTAGATAGGTGGAAAGATGCACACAATGACAGACTGACAAGCTCCTTGCTTTGATGGTGCTCTAGGTTTTTTAGAGAAGGTTCTGATAGCTAAAAATACATCTGTTACTTTATAGATCATACATCTCAGATCAACATGCTTATTATATATAAATGCTTCAAGTCTTGTAGTACTATTCCTATATTCTTTATGTTTCGGTTTAAAACAAGATTCTTATCTGAAGTAAAATGGTCAGGTTTGAAGGGAAAACAAGCATTGCGTTCCCATGGCTTAGAAATTTAAGGGCTGGACTGAATGCCTTGCATGTTAGCCTATCAATTAGGAAGCTAAAAAGCTGTTAACTGATTACATTTTCATGTCCAATAACCCGAAACAATTTTTTTGGGAAAAAGTATTTTCAGAAAGTCCTAAATACATCACTGGGTGTCAATATAAGACATTGTATCTGTGTGAAAGTGACACAGAGCATTCAAGTGAGGAAAATGCTAGTTTAGCTTAGCACACTTCAGCTTGGACACTGGGGCCCTGCACTATGCTTCTACTTACCTCCCCACCTGCAGCATCTGTGTCCGCCTCAGTCACAAATCAAGGGCATAAATTCATTGCTCCACCAAATTAAATAAGATGATTTAATTAGATTCCATGTTACCATGACAGATGATCATTCAAGAACTTCCATGGCTCATGTGGCTGCAACTCCGTTGGCTTTGGTAGGGTGCAAGACACAAGGGAGAATGCTGATCATATACATGGCTTTGAAAATTGGAGGATCTTTATCAAAAATATTAAGAGACCCTGCTGTTACATGCTCCTTCTCAGGCAGCAAGTGACAGACCACAGCTGCTTCCTAGCCTGCTATCCTGGCACTCAAGTGGTCATAATGTGATTAGTCACACTGGATTTAACCTTGTTAAAATCACAAATTCTGAAATGAGATTGAATGCAGCAAAAGCATTTAGCAAAGGTTGCTTTGACTTCTCTTTCTGGTTTGTATGCTCAACAGGACTTTTATTGACGATTTTAATCTTTTCTGGAAATATCTCTCCTTTTATAGAATGGGCAGGATCCATCCCAACAAGTTTAGCTTATTGATTAAGTCAAATTTGAATTGATTGATTTATTTATTTTAAATGACTAGTCCTGAACCTACCACGACTACCTTTTTTACGGATTTATCCAACAGAAAATGTCTGTAGGTGTATTCAGCTTTGATTTAACCATCCTTTCAAATTCATTAGGAACACATGCTTGAAATGTCTCTCGGATGGTGGAAGGAAGAATCACTTATATTTTAATGAACTAACTTCCCTAAATTATCCCTCAGTGGTATTCATTACACATCATAAATCCAGGATATCTTCTTAGCGCTAGATCATTCCAGTAAAATTTTTGTTACAGTGCTCAGTAAGCATGCCCTTATAAAAAAACTTGTAACCAGTCCTCAGTTCACTACTCACATTTCCTCACCTCAAGAAATGAAGCATGGGCCGTCACTGGATGAACTGAGGACAGAGACATTCAGGCATATGAGGAATAAACTCCTGTATCAGAACAGATAACTCACCACGGTACAAATTCTTCAAAACTGGATCTAAAGATTTGAACTGCCACTATGTTTGATCTGAATGATCTTTCTGTCAGACAACACTGTGTTATCTTGGGTCACAATAAATCAGACGTGTTATTAAATAACAGTGTTCCTCAAGGTTCGATCCTTGGAAAAGTTTTATTCAATATCTATATTAAAAATGACCTCCATTTTGAACTGCAAAGTGCATCTCTATGCAGATGATACCGTTCTCTGCTTTATATCATAAATCATTTTTACTATATCATAGTGGCAATAGTGAAATTACAGTGTGTTTTATTAACTTACAAACTGCCCTAAGTTAGTTTTCAATGCAGAAATTCATGCTGTTTTTTATACAAACTTAAATTTTAGCATTTGGAAAAGTACCCTGAAGGCTCCAACACTGAAAATACGTACCTTAGTGTTTGGCTAGTTGACAAATGTATTTTTTTATATGTCAGTATGACGTGGCATCAGCAAGTATACATTACATTTTAAACTTATCTTTGTGTGGTGAAAATCTATTAGTTAACCTGTTTGCATTTATTTTATCCTATAGTTTGTTGTGCTTATCCTCCACATATAATCCGTGTGCTGTGTACTTGTAACTATCTTATCAGTGTTTATTACATTTGTCAACCCATCCTGATGTCAACTGGGGCTGTCTACTTAAAGGCTATATTGGCTACTACCTTAAATGGTATTGTTTAGTGCAAGGCCATGACTTACTGGCAATGATGTGAATTGTGGACTGAGACATGTCTAGAAAACGTGTGAATCTATAAAAAACTTGTTGATAGCTCGGCACAGTGTGTGTAGCATCTTCTGAACATGTGTTATGAATTTACTGACCTTAGATCAGCAATCAGTTCCAAGGTGACAGCATGACATCATGCTGGTGTGACAACAAAAGCCCATGTAACTTGTCTCGATTAGCATTCTCTTGTCAGAACAGACCTGCCTGCCAAATATAATACATTTTATATGGTTTGAAAACTGAAGTCCCAACTCTTCAAGGAACACCTTGGTGATTAATGATGTCTCTCATTTCCCTCACTTCACTTGCTACTTAAAAAAATGTACCCCATTCCTTCCTAACTCACTTAAATTCGGACTTTCTTGACAAATGTTTTTTGACAAATGTTTTTTAGGTGTACCGTGTGTGCAGAATCTTGGTTGAAATGTGGATGTTGACTTAAGTTTAGCTTTACAGGTCTAAGATACAGACATGGACTACTTGGGCACTCATGTATATCGCTCTGGATAAGAGCCTCAACGAAATGCCGTAAATGCAAATGTAAACAAAAGCCAAAAACATTTTATATATCCCCATACACAGTGTTGTGCAAATTCACACTTTTCATGATCTAGTTCAAAGTTCAGTTCACACATGCTCAAAGTGAACAGTTAACATTCATAGCTCACAATTTTAATTTTGAACTAGTACAAAGTTCAGTTCATTTTATTTTTAGGTGCGATATATAGTCTAAATGAAAATGTATTTTGTTTTAACATACATCTATAACCTACCTACATTCTTG
>JBBKCR010137374.1:0-22045 GCA_037577295.1 Ladigesia roloffi | reverse complement strand
GTGTGTGTGTGTGTGTGTGTGTGTGTGTGTGTGTGTGTGTGTGTGTGTGTGTGTGTGTGTGTGTGTGTGTGTTTGGCGCTAAGTGCACCGCTCTCAGTACTCGGCCAGAATGTTGAAAAGTTCAGCTTCTTTTCTCTCAGTGGCATTTCGGAAAAAGCTTCGGAGCTTAACTCTTTAACCTCTTTAACCTCTTGACTTCTGCTTTTCCAGTTTACTGGAAATAGACAAACTTCACATAATTTCTCATTAATCAAATATCTAACTAAATTGTTGTAAATACATTTTTAAAAAATGCATTTATTCTATAATAAATTAATACAGTACATAATAGATTATAATTCCATACATCATTTATCAGTGTTAAGGCACAGAACCAGTTTGGACCTAATGTGACTCTTAATCTTAACTCTCTTTACGCTGTACCTACTTGGCTTTGCTTTAACTCAGAAAAGACGTAATCTTCACTTATTACCTAGAATTATTAACCATGGGGAAGTGTCTATGTTGCAGTAACTGTGTCATAGAGTGGCTTTTGGCACAAAGTGATAGGAAAGCTTATGTTGAAGAGGCCTTACAGAGATTTTATGTGGATTCAGCCTCATTTGAATGTGAAATGGGAATGGGTTTAAACAAAGAAGGAGGAGTGAGCAGTAATGTCAAAGGCAGGCTGTGCATGCAAAAACATAAAATGATTTATGAGTTTGTGTTGTATAGGTTTTTGAATATGCAAAAAAGTGGCAGTATCTTAGATGTTTGCAGCATATCTTTTATTTTATCTAATATTTTCATAGTATCGGCAAAGAAAAATGTAATACTTACATTCAACCAATTTGTAGACTTTGATTTTATAGGCTAAAACAATCTCACTGCACTGGTAGGTAATTGTATTTCAATGTATTTGAATCAAGCCAAATGAAGACAGTACCGCTTAATACTGCCCTAAAGAATACAAAGAGATATATCAGGTATATTTCTTAAATTTAAGATATTTTAAGATATCTTCTAATATCTTCTCCTAACCTTTACTGAAATTTAACTGCTTTTAAAACACAAAGGCTCATATTCTGGCCCACTTCAGTATACACTGTACACTTATGCTAATCAAATTTACACTTAAGCTAATACACTCTACTCTTACACTGTACACTTATTACGCTACGCTGTACACTTACGCTACACTGTACACTCTAATACACAGTACACATATGCTAATACACTTTACTCTTATGCTAATACACTGTACACTTATGCTACACTGTACACTTACGTTACACTGTACACTCTAATACACTGTACAGTGTAGCATAAGTGTACAGTGTATTAGCGTAAGGGTAAAGTGTATTAGCATATGTGTACAGTGTATTAGAGTGTACAGTGTAGCGTAAGTGTACAGTGTAGCGTAAGAAGTGTACAGTGTATTAGCGTAAGGGTAAAGTGCATTAGTGTATGTGTACAGTGTATTAGAATGTACAGTGTATTAGAGTGTACAGTGCACACATACGCTAATACATTTTACCCATACGCTAATACACTGTATACTTACGCTACACTGCACACTTACGCTACACTGTACACTCTAATACACTGTACACATACGCTAATGCACTGTACTCTTACGCTACACTGTACACTTACACTACACAGTAAACTCTAATACGCTGTACTCTTACTCAAATACAGTGTATGCTTATGTTTATACACTGTAAAATTATGCTAAAACACTGTACAATCTAATACAGTGTGCACTCTAATAAACTGTATACTTTAATATAAGTAAATTAGTAAATTGTACTATGTTTAAGTTCAAATTATTATTATTTCAAAATAACATTTGCTTGTTAGTTGGTACATTTTGAAAATTTTGAAAATGTTTTGTGTAAAAAATAATGAATAACAACTATGAAAGAAATGTATTTAACCTGTTGTAGCAAGCTATTATCATTGATAGTGTAACTAAATAATAATAATTGTAATTAGTAGTACGTCCTGAATAATTAACAGTATGTAATTAATTCATTGTATAATCTGAATGATATGTTTTAGAATAAAAACTGAAAGATAAGACTGAATGTTAAGGAATTAAAATTATACAGTAGTGCTCTCAAGATGTGTTGTTCTTTTATAAGACCCCCTCCCACACACACACACACACAAAAACTTTTACACACCCACCCTTCTCCCTCTCTTCTCCTCATTTGCAGATGTCTGTGATGTAATACCACAAAGCAGTGGGTCTTAGTTTGTGTGTGTGTGTGTGTGTGTGTGTGTGTGTGTGGGCACAGCCTTCTCCTCAGAGAGACGGAGCCAAACAAGGAACAAAGAAGGAACTACGGGCTTCTCATGAGATACTGAAGCAGAAGCTGCATTTTAACCTACAGGTGAGTTTAAATAGATCTTTTTATGAGTCTTCATGTGTTCTGTTCCACAAATGTTTGGGTACATATGTTTTTTTTTATTATTCTAACCAAATGTGCATGTTTATTTGTCTCTTTGCAACAATATATTAAATAGAATACTTTTTAATCCACTTGATATCAGCTCATTTTTCTTCTTTGGGCTAAAGAAATTTTGGATGTGCTTTTAACAGCCATTTGAGGAAAGACACTTCTTGCTGGACATGAAGCTTTGAAAAAAAATCCAGTCCATTAACAAATAGCTGTTTAGTGTTAGTTTACTAAAAATGTTGCAGGCGTTTTATTTGTCTGTAGTTAAAATAATAAGAGTTTATAAAATAATACTCAAGTGTACTCTTACCCAGATGTAATCAAGACATTTTAATGTCCAAATGCTTTGCTCACTACTAACAATAGAACACAAAAGAACCCAAAACATCAACAGCCATTCCCAAGCTGATTTTGGCATTTGGGTCTTAAACCAAATCAACAAATCTATGCCACTTTGATGAAGAATGGTCAGCCAAAGAGCCAAGCGGTGATCTGATTTATTTTCAATATTAATGCCCTTTTAATTTCGCAGATCTTTTTTATTACCCACATTTCAAAACTCAACCTTGACTAACTGATGGTTTTCTACTGGGAGTGTATGCTAGCAAGTTAATTTTGCTGATGTTCATGTATGATTACTGGTTAGTGACTATAATATGACATAAACAGTACAAAGGCTTGGGCGTTGTTGTCAGGTCTATTTTTTATAGCATCATTGTATTGATATTTGACTTTAGATCACAGGTTCCTCTATCACACAAGAGATTAATCTGTTAAAATCTCAGAAGCTTGGACCTGGTGTGTAGTGAGTTGTATTACGTAGCTTAACTGTTTTGATCTACAGCTGGTGGGGCAGCTGGTGTTCTGGTGGTTAGGGTATAGCTCCTGCTAACAGAAGGTTCTGGGTTTGAATCTCAACACTGTTAGTGTCATCACTGAGGTACCCTTGAGCAAGGTACCATCCCTGCACACTGCTCCCTGGGTGCCCCTCATGGGTTCAATTGCACACTGTGTGCTGTAGTGTGTTCACGTGGGAAAAGAACATCATTCTGGGCCACTTATACTGGTCCCTTTAAAACAGGTCAAATTTTTGTTTGTAACAGTGATATGTATGTATTTATCCACAATTACTATCTAAACCTAAATGTTGGTTAACCTACGTATACTAATAATGGTACAAGCAGCTTTTGTAACAATGCAGTTAATGAAGTCAGGACCAGTTTTTTCCTGGAGTCAGCCCTGTTTTCCTAGAAGATATTTTGGTCCTTAAAATGTATAAAAAGACACACTCACACACACACAAACACACAAACATTCATGCACCCACACTATAAATGATGAATTTACTGTTCGAAAATTGTCCCAATTCAGAATAAAGTTCCAGAAACATTCAAGAAACATCTAATGGATGCATGTTTAAATCAGGATACACTGTGGAGGAGGTCACACACCGTCAGCCATGCCTCTCACTTATTTAATGTCACGTCACGTCATCCGAGCAGCGTGCATCACTAGGCAACCTGTGTCTCTGCCTGGGCAAAAGTCAACGCTGCACCCGCGTCAGGTGGCTCCATTAAACAAGCTTTTATTCCCAGAGACAGAGGTGTTTGTATTACGGGAGGCTACTGATGTAGCACACAAAACCACATGAAAAGGAAAGAATGGAATCAAGATCTCCTTACATGCCGTGTATTTATATAAGTGTAGTAATATTCAGTTTAATGGCCTATTAATGTCAACCTGCCACACAAGTGATAGTTTAAAAGAAACACCTGAACAGTACACCTGTCTGGAAGAGCAGATGCTTCTATACAGGTGTACTGCATGTTACAATTGATCAATTCTGCATCATGTATAAAATTACCAAATTGTATCAGTTGTATTGAAATTTGGATAATGAGAAGAAAAGTTCACCTAGAAACAGGAATTATTGTTTGAGTTTCAATCGCAAAAATGTATCAGTTTACAAAAAATTGAACAACTGACTTCAGTAGGAATCATGACTAAAATTATATCTGAATTTAGAAATCAGTAAAGTAAAAGCAAAGTTGACACTTATGCTCACACCACACAGTACGAACAATTTGAAATTCTTTCTCTGCATTGAATCCATTCACAAAGTGAAGCAGTGGGCTGTCACCAATGAGGGGCGCAGGGGGGAGCAGTGTGTGTGGACAGTTCCTTGCTCAAGTGTACGTCAGTAATAACAAACTAACTAACATTACTGGGATTCGAACCCACAGCATTTTGATTGCAGTGGCAAATCCCTAACCACTAAGCCACCAGCTGCCCCACATGTAGTGTGCGTAAAGAAAAACTGCTATATTATGATGATTATTTAAACACTAGAATAATTTTTATGTGTGCATTTGCAACAAAATGAGAAAAAATATTATATATTGCAATTTAACAATATTCGTTATTGCATTTTCTGACTCCAGTACATTTTATGAATGTAAACTCTGGGATTTTATCACTGCACTCACTACACAATAACGATAAAGATTATTAGGTAGAGATAACTGAAGAGATAAAGCTGTGCTAGGATATGCTGGCACACCCTAAAGACACTCCCTACATATGTACGCCTTGTGTATTACATGAGTTTGCACTATGACTGTAATCTTACTGTATTTCTTTCACTTACCTATTACAATCAAACGTATTTGATGTAAATTCTCTTTTATTGCATGTTATCAGTATTGTGTAAGTATTGAACACTGTTAAGCGATATAAAAGCCATTAAAACATTGCGGGCTGTCTTTGAGCCCAGCTCTTTCCTTCAGGTGTTTGCATAGACAAATACAAAGGTTAACTACACTTTTGAATGGAACAAACTAAGTGTAAATACAATAGTGAAATACATAGATACTCTGTCATGGCTTTGCACATATTAAAGATTTTTCCTAAAGTTATTTGAACAACGGAGTTAGGAGAAAGAGCAAAAGTAGAGTGCTACTGTAACTATAATCTGTTTCTATCCTAACAGTGTGTCTTATAATGTAGGTCATCAGATAAAACCATGGAATCCAGCCCAGGGGAGGTGGACGGCAATACAGAAGAACTATCAGGTTAGAGGCACTTCTGTCACCAATACTGATGAACTAGATTAAACGTGTTCATCACACAAAAAAATCACCAGTTGTGTCGCCTTTCCCAGAGGGCTATGATTCTTTTTTCATTGAACACCATCAGTTTTTGTAACACCCTTAACATTAGAGTGCTAAATATTAGAGTATGTGTCCATATGTGTGTTGATTAGGAAGGAAGAAGTCAAGATTCAAGTTCCTGAAAACAAGACTGTTTGGTCGTCTGAAGAAGAAGGATACTGAAGGCCAGATGAAACAAAGCAAGTCCACTAATGATGTTACGGCACAGGGGGGCAGGAGAGGCGAAGACGACTCAGAGGATGACTGCCAGTGTGTGGATATCTTGCTACTTAAACAAGTCTTTTGGATTTGTTAGTTATGAAGCACTTATGACACATTACAGGACAGTTAAAGCAGCCAAACTGTACTGACTGCACTGTTTTTGCTTTTGTTTTCAGATATTTATATAATTAGCACTTAATGCTTTTTAAAAAGGTGTCCCAAGGTCTATTCTAGGGCCATTTATTTAAAGAATGAAATACAAGAAGCTATCTGGTGTGAAGGTGTGATTTGTTATTTGCATTTAGCTTTTTTGGGGGGAGTCCTTTAGAATTTGCCATATAGCAAAATACAAACCCAATTAAACTAAAAAGACAAAAATAATTTACGTTGCCCTGCAATGTGCTGATGACTGTCCAGGGTGTACGCCCATAGCAGCTAGGTTAGGCTCCAGCCCCCCAACCCAAGCCCTCCCCCCCGGACTCCGAGTGCGGGATATAGGGGTACATCTGGGCTGTTTTTCTCACATGAACTGCTCACATATGTTGGATTAAGGTCAGGGCATTGACATGGCCATTTCAAACCAATAACTTTATTGTTATTTTACCAGTCATTAGTAGAATGACTTGTGTGCTTAGGGTCATTGTCTCGAGATTAATTTCATGAACAGATGTCTTGACATTTCCTTTAAGTATTCGCTAGCATGTCCTCGTCCAGATGCAGCAAAATTGGCCTGAAACATGATACTACCTCCACCGTGTTTCACAGTTAGGATAAGTTTCTTGTGCTACAATGCTGTGTTTTTTCTTCTCCAAACCAAACGATTCTATTTCATTTTGTCAGTGCACAAAACATTTGTCCAGTATCCTTCTGACTTGTGCATGTGATCCTTAGCCACCTTTAGCAGTGTTTTCTTTCAACTCGGCCATGCCCACCATTTTTGTATGGGTATAAGTTTTAACATTAGCCAAAATAAGATAGAAGGTACTCTTGATTCCTTTAAGACCTCATTGACTATCCTACACCTTGCCTTTAGACATTGTTTGACAAATCCAGGGGGTGGTCTTACATTCCCCCCTTTTATACATTGTCTGATTGTGGATCGGTTGGGTACTAACTCCTGAGAATTGGTTCTGTAACATTTCCTGCTAAGATTCAACTCCATGTCTGATGTAATCAGAAATCTTTTATTATACATAATGAACTTCTACAAATGTGTGGTGAAGATCAGACTTTGATAGATACCAGTCACACTTGATTATCATCTAAATTCACTTAAATTCCACCTTCAAAATAACTGCAATTTCTAGAGGCTCACATACTTTTGCAACACAGAAATGTGTCGTGTCAGTTTTTTCCCTCATTGTATAAATGGCATATAATTTTGTCTTATTTGTATATTAAGGATCTGCTGATCTACTTGCATAGTGAACATCTGATGGTATTTAGGTCATATTTATGAAGAAATACAGAAGATTATAGACAAATAGTTTGCAAACATTCAAGAACCAATGCAATTTCATACACTTTAAACACACTTAATAATCGCTGTTAAATGCATAAAGATTGGCAAAAAAACCCTTTTGAACAAAACATCACTTAACTCACTTCACTTATATGTTACACAAACGTAGCCGTTCACAGCACATGGGAGGACTGGATAATGAGGAGTGGATTGTTCATTTGGAACACACTTGGTTATGTTAGTCACAGTTACTAATGAAGTGTTTCCCAACTCTGGTCAGTGTATTCTCCACATTTATGTGTTTTCCTTTCTTCTACACGCCTACTGTAGCTGAGGGAGAATGGAAAACACCAAAATGTGCATGCTTAGGGTGGGCTCCACGATCGTTTGTCAGTAGGATAATATGCAATGCAATGCATTGATTTTTCTTGTTTTATTTATTTTTTCTTATTATACTTTAGCTTTACCATTATTAGCAAGCCTTGTAAAGTACTCAGTAAAGTTGTTTCAGCAGTCATGTCCAACACCCGCTATCTGAAAACAAAACAGTCAGGATGCAGTGATTGCTTATCAAGGCCTTCTGTTGAAACCAACAGCGCCCATAAGGGGCCATGTGTGGCATTACAGAAATTGAATTTATCCTAAAATGGTGTCTGGGTTCACCCGAGATAAATTACAGCATGTCAAAAAATGTCACAACCCGGGAGGATTGCCTTTATACTAGTGGACTAATATATACTAATACTCATTTATATTACAGTATAAATAACCCATGTTTTTATTTTGATGTTTTGGCTGAAAGTCCATAATCTGATATGAGCCCATTTCATGTGCCAAAGGTTGTATTAGCCAGGTCTTTTCATGCCCTTTTGCTTTTTCAGATACCCACAAGGCACTTTAAGTTCCAGGGCACTGTCCCATGACAGCATATTCCTGGCTGATCAGTCTCAGGCCTCAGAGCCAACAAGGGTCCTCTCACAAGAGAATGTGCACAGCAAGATTAAAGCGCTGCAGGTGAGGCAAAAATCTAATGGTAGCCATGATACACTCAGTAAAACAGGACATTTTCTCCATGGTTTTATTTCAAACCTACTTATAATGAAATACATCTGTGGAAATTTATTTTGTAGTTGCTGGAAATGGCAGATAATAGACTTTTACATGATGTTTATTTAAATGAGCCTTCTGAAAATCCACTTTACTTCTGCACATACTTGCCGAAATGACATTAGAGTATGTAGAACAAAAAAGAAGCAATGCACGTGAGGCAAAAACCTAATAGCAGCCGTGAATAGGATCTCAGCATTTCCCACACTTTTACTCACAAAGCTGACCTACAATCAGCTCCACCCTGCCTCTGTAATCCTGTTCAAAACTATACATTCAAAGCTCTGTAATATTATCTACTAGGTCAGAGCTTTATCAGGAGTCATTATTCCTTTAATGCTGTATGGAGGCTTTGAGAATATTCTCATCAATTTTGACACTACCTGTTATCCTTTGCTGTAATGCCTAACAGTTCAGAAATCAAAAAGGTAAGATCAATGTTTAAAATTGCTTTCAACTCTTCACAGTTAAAGCTACAGCAAAAGAACATGCGCCTGGGTCCTCCTCCCTTGTTGATTCCTGGAAAATGCATTGAAGACTCTGGAACAATGTCTGAGGATGATGGCTTACCCTGCAGTCCTCCTGAAATGTCCTTCCCAGAGGTGGCCACACATGAAGCAGCCTATAAGGTGAATGAGCTTCTGAATGGCCAGCTAAAATGTAATGAAAGTGGTTTTGAAATTTGATCACCTTCCATCACCCTGAGTGAAATATCTGTCAATTTGTCCTTTGCAGCATCCCGAGGCTAAAAAGCATCTCAGTTCCTTAAGTTTGGCAGGAACCGGCAGTGAAGAGGAGGAGCAGGTAATGCCATATTATGTGGGTAATGTTTTGAGGCCCCTTATTTGAGGGAGTTTAATTTTGACACGTTCATATGAGTTTGTCATTATAAACAAAATTTTTTTTCAAATCTCAGGGCAGTTTCTCACAACCCTCTTCAAGGCCTCTCTCACCAGTCTCACGGCTGTCTCCCCCTGAGCTTGTCTCATCACCCACAGATTTGCCCTCGTCCTCTGGGGTGGATTTCAGTAGCCCTGCTCATTATGTTTCCTGCTTAGACAACTCGGCCGCTCGTCACCGCGTGTCCATTAAGCCCAGGAATCAGCGAGCCAGTACCAAAGGCAAGAAACAGTCACAGGTAAGGATTTGAAACTTTTATGATAGGCTCCCAATTAACAGTGTGGTAAGTACACTATATTTTAAGTATGATAATAATGTGAAACTCTGGACTGGTTTAATTTCTAGGTATAATTTCTAGTGTGTTTAATGTTGGCTGGTGATCAAAAATTCATTGATGTGCCCAATGATTTTGATACCATCCACTTAAATAATATGCAGATAAATAACTTAATTCATGATATGTGTATAATGGCATACCCATTTAGCAGGAAATGGCTCAAAATATAGTTTTACATGACATTATTTAGATGAGGCATACCTAGTTACCAGTTGAAATACCAGGGTTGCCTTTTGAAAATCTGCTTTACTTCTGCATGTTGTGAATAATGCCTGTTTATGTTGCCTATATGACATTGGTGTAAGCAGAACTAAAGGTATAATAAACAAAGGTTTAAACAGGTGGTCTGAGACTTTTGTATTTATATTTATGGATGGTTTGACCTTTTGATAAAGAAAGAAGCTTTTAAAACATCATCCTTTAATGACAAACTTTTCTCTGTTATCCATTACTTTGTCTTTTTTTATCCAAACTTTTTCACAGGTTGTGTACCGCCTTCGATCTAGCAGCATGAACAGTCTAGACGAGCCTCTTTCAGAGGGAGAGGGGGAAACACAATGTGTGACATCTATGAAGAACCTGTACCATCTGCCCTACCCATCTCAATTTTCAAACCAAGAAGAGGAGCTTATCGCACCAGTGCCTGCCACTCATTCCTCTGCACTTGAGGCCTTGGCATTGAATGTGGGTCCACTAAGCAAAGATGATAATGTGCAGAAGTCTGATGAGTCATCCGAACAAGAGGACAGAAATACAACCAATCCATTCTCCTTTCAGCAGGAAACTACAGCCCTGAAAACATTGAACTCTACAAGTGAACAAGTGGAAAATGAGCATTTAAATACTAATAATGTGGATAGTTTGGCATCTCAGCTCTCATGTCCAGGAGATTTGAGTACAGTCAGTGACTGTACTGGTCCAGAGGAGACCACGAGTGAGAGAGCGAATCAAATAGAGACACTGAAAATGTCTGCTGAAGCCTTAAGTAGACCCCACCCTGTTCCGGCTCCACGCACCAAAAAGCCAACCCTGGACAGCAGAAATAGCAAAATATCCAATGCAAAACCTAGAGAAACTGAAAAGGAGACTGACTCAAATGGAAGTAACCCAGTACCATCCAAAGGCCTTGATGAATCTTCAAGGGAAGATGATAAGCGACAGAGACCCAGCTCGTTTCGGTTTTCCATTGCGTCTGCAAAATATCGTTCCAAGACGTTTTCTGGTGAGAACACAACTAAGCAGGATGAAGAAAGCTCCAATACCGCGGCCTTATTGAAGAAACCATTCTACAGCCAGAACCTGGAACCTCGATTACAAAAGATGGAGAATGAGAGAAACCCTCTCACCACCCTAGCTAGAAGAACCAGTTTGCAGAGTGTAGGATCCCATGTTTCAAAAGCCGCAGTTAGTAACGAAGGGTGTTCACATTCTACAGAAGAAAAGGTTGAGAAAGAAGAATCTGAAGAGACAAGAGGTCTTTTTGGGGTTAAGCTCAGAACCACCTCTTTACCTCTAAAATATCGCTCTGACATGGCTAAACACGAAGTTAACACCAAGCGACACAGTCTTGATGCCAATCAAATGCTCACAGTTTCTGAAGGGCATGCTTGTAAAGAACCAATCTCTGGAGACATGGAAGATGTCGGTAAAGACAAAAAAACGAGTTTTCTCACCGATAATGTATCACAGAACTCTGACACACAACAAGATGTATATGTAGACACAGGTAACTGTTGCATTCCCTCAGTAATAGTTGCAGTTAGTCCTGTGTTGAGCTGCTTGTTTAAGTTGAGCTGCTTTCTGTTAATGCTTAAATGTGTTACATGGTCAACATATTTGTCACAGTGCCAAAAACTTTTAGTGTTTGGGACAGAATTTGAATTGATTTTTATTTTTTTTCATTGTCAGACTCAGACAGGGAGGCAAGTACTGGATCTGGGCCAGCATGGATGAACCTCGCTCAGGAAAGGACTAGAGCCCACAAACCCAGTTTTCTCAAAGCAAATTCTGTAACTTCATCTACATCGTCAACATCCTGTTCTCAGCAACACCAAAGGCCAAACCCAAAGCCTCGACCACACTTATGGTCCACTGAGAAGTCCCAGGTTAGACCTGGCCACAGTACAGATCTACAGCAAGACCACCATTCACAGATTCCACCCAAACCAGCTCCAAGAGTACTGAGGGAAATGCAGGCCTTAACCAATCAGGAAAGGAATACTGGGAGCCAATTAGCAAATGGAGCTGAGCTAGCGGACACAAAGGTAAACCATATTTTTGTAATTACGGAACAGATGAGTGGCACAAGATAGGGTTTCCTACAAATATTTGATTTAAATTGTTACATACGTGTTTGTTATGCTTGTTTTATACTTATTATATACTAATCATGATAAACCGTTTGTACAAATTTACATTTTAAAAAGTTAAATGAATCTGGTTAAAGCTTAAGAAAGGATCTTCAATTTCTTGAAAGCATACCAATTAAATCATTATGCAGATTTGAAATCCATCTTCACTTCCACCCACCAATTAGGAATCTTCTAATCACACAATTCCATCAGTGATAAGAGGGGGAAGACTAGTATGTGGTTCCTGCATATTACGTAAATCTCCATGAAAAATGAAGCTTGTAGGAGTATTTAAGTTTGTGTTGTCTAAATGGCTAATGTTTATATAATAAGTGTTTAATTTTATAATGTAGCATTAGAATTAAAAAGCCAATTACATTTTTGCTAATATGTATATGCTTAAATATATTTTCTCATCATTATTTCAATGACACCACATAGAAAAAAAATATATATATAATTTTTTCTTTAATTTTCAAGGGAACACCAAATCCTGGAATGAAGATGAACAGCCAGGCAGAACCTGATGCTCTCAGAAGAACCCCAGCCCTAAGTAAGACTATTTATGAATGTTAAATATATGTTATCTTAAAACTGCTTTGAGTTTCTGAGAAATTAAACCATAGAGGCTTGCTTTACATTACAAGTTAGCAGAAACAGGAATATCAGGAGCTCCCTTTTGACTTCTAAATGAATGACTGCAACATTAGTTACATGGCTGGGACTTCAAGAGGCAATAACTGATCTTGGAAGGATGTTGTAGCAGCACTGTTTAAGGGGGGCATTGTACATAAGAGGTGGGATTTGTACATGACTAAACAAAATTGTATTGCCCTATCAGCTAGAGAGCTTTGTCAATGTTCAATTTTAATATTAATAAATGTGTGTGCATGTGTGTGTGTGTGTGTGTGTGTGTGTGTGTCTTCATCAGCATCCACGTTGCTCACCCATCAGCAATCCCAGTCAGACAGAGGTCAGCCATCTTGGATGGAGCTTGCCAAACGAAAGTCTCTTGCCTGGAGTGACAAGAGTGTGGATTAGAGAAAAGACAGGAAAAAGACTATGATGTAACATCTTCGGCAAATCGACAAATGTTTTAGTGTAAATAGAATGTGCACATGAACCATAGATGCAGTTATAAAGCTCAATGTGAGAGTTTTTTGTATAATAGGTCTGCAGAATTAACATGTTCAAATTAAACTCACTGAACAAAAGCAGAATTACAAGCATAATTGTGAACCACACCAAATATCCCTCTGTATTATATTCCTGTATTGCTTGGGGTGCATTACTTTCTGTTCATAATGTACAAACATTGAACTGTAGTCACATTTCTCAGAATAAAACTGTTTTATTTGAAGCACAACACATATATTATTACTTATCATTCCAGTCTACCCTCAACCAGCCCCAGATTTTCTCATTTGTTTTATTAGTTTATTTAGTTTTAATCAAGTTTATTTGGTTATTGATGTTTTTGCTCAGTAATCACTGCTCTATGTTTTGCCCCTCTTGTGTTTATGCTATTTGCTTTATTTTGTTTTGGTAGTCCCCGTGTTAGTTCAGTGTTGACATGCGAGGAAAGGGGAAGGAGGACACAGACAATGAAGTACCAGAAAACACAAAGAGCATTCATCCAAAATGAGATGCAAACAGTCTCTTGTAAATCCCAACAGTTTAGAGAACTGAAAAAGAAACATAAGCTCTCTCTTTCTCTGGACTTGGACAGAGAGTAAAGCTCATTCTGGGACATGAAGATGTCACTCCTTACCTGAGGTGAACCCGATGAAATTCACTCCATTTAAGGAGTCTTGAAGAACATCTCCGCAATATGTGGCAGCCACAAGGGTTGATTCCAGCCTTCAATATAATAACCAACTCAATATCCTACTTCTGTGCAGAGGGAGCTGGAGTTTTCCCAGTTCTATTTGTGTAAAAATGCTCTATAAGTGTAAATGTTACCATTTTATCTAAAATCCCGTTCCACACATTTTCTCCAGATGGTCAGGATTGCAGAGCATGTGTGACCATGTAGGAATTGGACAGGCTTCAGGTTCAGCTGATGAAGAGGAGCCTGTCCTTCACAGAGACGCTCCTGAGAACCTGCCACAACTGGCAAGCATCTAAACAAAACACACTCAACTGTATGTCAGGATATACTGAAAATAAAAAATCTCAATTAATGTCCCAGTTAGTCAATGTTGCAGTCCGTGAAGGACTCTGATTTGCCGGCCCAACATCCAGCATGAAACTGGCTGCAGTATGATTCAGGTTTGGAGGACAAATTTGCCTTGGGGTATTTGGAAACACTTTATCAGTATGTTTTGCCAGGGTTGACCAAATAAACAGTTATGGCTGCTAAAGGTCTGTACATGCTTGGGACTACACACCTTTGTGAGCATTTTTTTTTTATCTGTAATGAACATCAGTAAAACAAAGCTGGGCTCCATACACTTAAATGACATTCGGAAACTGGCTGCTACTCAGGATTTGTCACCTGATACTGATGCTTTTGTGAAGGATAAAAGATGTTAGGTACAAATAAACTGTGAGTAAGGCCAGGTCCTGTAAAATGCTGCTTCCTTCTCTTTTTGAACTCTGAAGAATATATATTTGCTCTGTGAAAATGAATACTTGCTATACTGTGACACCAGTCACTTTGGAGAGATCAAGGGTATTCAAATGTAGCTTTATTTCTTTCCTACAGATTTTTAAATAAGCTCTTATTTAGGCTTTATGTCATATTAGGTTTTGTCTGCGCTGTGTGTGTCTTTGCAGTCATTACATAAGCAGTGTCCTCCGGAATCAATCAAATTTACAGATTCTGCAAAATATGAATCAATTACAGATTTGTTGCTTTCCTATCCAAGGTGAGCCCCTGCCTTTGTTCAACACTACAGATAATCATATAGTAAATTCCTGTCCAGATTCACTTTAATGAGAATGCTTCTGCTAGAATGAACTGTTCCTATTATTTTGGTAGTAAACATTACATGCACATGTATTGGAATCCCAAATATTACATATTACATTTTAGTTTTTTGGATTCAGTTTTAACTACAATGCCTTGCAAAAGGGTTGCTTTAGCGGTGTGTTTAGGGTCGTTGACCTTCTGGAAGGTGAACCTCCTTCCTGGTATCAAATCTTAGAGGCCCATCACTTAAATTCAAATTGCAAATCCATTTAAATTACAGGTTGTAACCTAACAAAATAGAGAGAATGGCAAAGGGGGGTGTATACTTTTGCAAGGCACTGTACACTTGTTATTGTTTTAGTAAACATTACATTCATGCTGTATGCAACTATACATTCATGAAATTGCAATTATCACATGTTTCATGTAACTTTTTTCAGTGAATTATTTTAATATATTACATAAAAATGTTTACACATTATATGTTATATATAATTTTAATATGATATATTATGATTACATTTAATTATTGGGTGGAAAAGCTAAAATGTTAACATCCTAGTGCGGAAAACTACTGGGATGTCTGTCCATTACAACAAACAGGGACTTTAATGACATTGCTTTCAAATCCATACATTTTAATATGAAACTGATCCCCCTCTACATAGCTATAACAGCTTCTACTCTTGTTGGAAGGCTTTCCACATGATATTGTTTCTGTGGGAATTTATCTCCGTTCATTCTGTAGAGCATTTATGAGGTCAGACACTGATGTTGGATGAGAAATCCTGGTTCACCATCTCGTTTCCAGTTAATCCAAAAGATGTTGGATGGATTGAGGTCAGGGCTGTACGGGTCTTCAATGCAGTCTTTTTCGATCTTGCTTTGTGCGCTGGGGGGTGCAGTCATTCTGGAATAGAAAGGGTTCTTTCTTCTCCAAAATGTGTTCACAAAGTTGTAAGTATGGCGTTATCCAAAATAATAATTAAGATTGCCCTTCTCTGGAAGCAGGGGGCCTATGCAAACCCTGGAAACGGGTTTGTCCCAATACTTTTGTCCATAAAGTCACTATCCCCGAGAAAATCATGACATTACATCCACAGGAGCAGATGGCGCCACTGTGCGGTCGTGAACGCGCATGGGACTCCTTGGACGCGTGAACGCGCATCCGATCCGCTAGATTAGTGCTGTCTGCGCTTCGCACGGATGGAGTTGCAGAAAACTGAGCGTCGAGGGATTCGTGGTGCTCGTGGTCGTCTGGTGGAGCATTGCAAGATGTGGAATTTGTAACTTGGAGTAGAGTTTTCTCGTCGTCTACATAATTTCACCCTCCGGTTAAAGAGGGGGCACGTTCACGTTGTTAGGAGCTGGTGGGAACAACAGAGTTTCTACTCCTGGACTAAGAGAAACACTGTAGCCAGCGAACTCACGTCCAGGACAGCCGGAAGACAGACCGTCTAAACTTCTTATATACCTCTTCTCAGATACATGAACTTCACAGTCTAAACAACCAGCAAATGCTGCTTCATCTCTACTGCCCGCTAACTGACTAGCCCAGCAGCTAAAGGGCTTTGTTTACTACTCCTGACACTAACCTTCCTCAGCATTGGTCACTCGCACTTCAGAAATCCAAGGCGGTTTTCTTCGTTTGTACCTATTGATAAAATGTGTTGATCTCGCAATAACGTTTTCTTAAGGTCCACTGACTTTGCAAGTTAATATATTTGTGTTTACTTCACCGATCGTTTAAGTAGTCACTAGTATTAGAAGTACTAAAAGTGGATAGAATTTGTAACACTTAAACGTCAGGTACGTTTACTTAATTTCTTTGCTAAGTATTTAATTATACTAGACCTTGTGCCCTTCTGGAAACGTCCAAAAATGCTCCTGTGCGATTGCAGGATTAAAACAGGACTGGGAATCTCCTATTGAGCCATAATCATGCGATAACGGTTGCCTCCCGTTTCGAGAAAAATTATATCCCGATTTATCTACCAAATCAGACCGGACAGAACATGTCTTTTTTTAACTTTCGGAAAATCTTCAAGTTGGGTCCAGAGAAGAAGAAAAAGCAGTACGACCACGTCCACAGAGACGTGAATCCAGAAGAAATATGGGAGATTATTGGAGAGCTAGGGGATGGAGCATTTGGAAAGGTGTACAAGGTAAATGGCACCGCCACTGTACTTCGTATTTCATTGGAATACTGTGTGGTGTAGCAGTCCACTACATCCACCGGTGTGATATTTTGCGTGGTAGTTGGCAGTACTTAATGTCTAGTTACATGTTTGAGACAGCGGGGCTTGAATGACTTTGCTGCCAAAATTGTGTTGAAGAAAATCAGTCACCATAGTAGTAGGACTAGGAAATTGGTGTCCACATCCGCAAAAGTATTGGGACATTTTATTATTATACTAACAGGGACTCTAATGGCATTGCATTCAACTACATAGACTTTAATATGGATAACCTATAATAGCTTCCATTCCTCCTGGAAGGCTTTCATCTCAAAAGTGTTAGATGGGGTTTGAGGTCAGGACCATGCCGGCCAGTCAAGTTCTTCCACACTGAACTCATCCAACCAACACCGAACTCATCCAGTCTTAGTTTGTGCAGTGGGGTACAGTTATGCTGGAATAGAAAAGGTTCTTCCTCAAACTGGGTCCAGCATGAGTTTGTCCAAAATGTACTGGTATGCTGCAGAATTAAGGTTAATTGCCCTTCACTGGAAGTAATGAGCCTAGACTAAACCCTGTAAAACAGGTTTGTCCCAATATTTTTGTCCCTACACTGTACATGGAAACTGCAATAGATGTGATGACGGCTTTAATGGTTCACACTCCTCACTGCAAAAGAGCTGTTAACATGCGTTTGCCATCATTTCCCAATATCATTTTAGTTTTGTCAAAGCCCAAATTAGCACATGACTGCTTGGCTTTGAGGCACAACAGCAGGGTTTGTTAGAAACACAGGGTGATTTGGAGATTAGCTTACAAAGCCTGTGGCCTGGTAGGCTTTGAAAAAGCTTATTCTTGGTCTAGGAAAAGAACAGCACTGACTGGGATAAGCATTAAAGGCAAAGGTGTTTTCAACATGGTGTTTATTTGTGCACAGTAGGCCCAAGCTGTGAAGAGAGAATCAGTCTAGATCAGTCGCATTCATTTCTCGGAGTGGTCAAAAGCAGCGCCGGATAGAGGATGCTGTAAAACGACAAGCAAAATGAATAGGTGGAAGAGGGCGGAAGGCTGTTTCCTGTAATGTGGAAACACTACAGGATTTCCTGTAGGATTTGCTATAGGACCTGGGTGGATTTGTGTAGCCCTTTAAACTTCACTTATCATCCATTTTGAAATGTCAGCAGTATTCACTTATTTGTTGTCTTTAGGTTATTTACCTGTATCTGTAAAGCTAATATCAAAGTAATGGAGTGACTAGGGAGACTAATCAACAGGTCTGTACATGGAACACTGTAGTATAAAGATGTATAGCAGTGGTGGCAGGGTGGTTTATGTTTGGTTTAAAATCAGTTTACTCCTTTCATTAAAGAGGTTTGGTAGTTGTAAGTGACAGATGTTGTAAATATTTAACTTTTTTTTCACTATACACTTAAACATTTTTCTAAGACATTTTTAACACCATAATCCTGTAGATAATAGATAGAAATTGTTTTTAGTTCTGTAGTGCTATGCTATTACATTAGAGTTACATATTAATTACACAATGTGTTTTGAAGCTAATTACATGTTGTATCAGCATTTATGGACATCAGATTTGTCCTTTATGATGTTAAGATGTCACTGACAGTACTATGGAGAACATGAAAAAATTAAAAAGTCTTTTGCATTTAAATACAAATACAGTAGTGATCAATTGAAATTATGATCTGTGCATATCTGTAACAGAATTTCTCTGCTTGTTTTAAGGATATATAAGTGAGAATGTTTCATGGTACCATTCATTTATGACTTTTTAGGGTCCACATGGTTAAAGCCAGACCTCTTTAGCCATGCTAATTTTCATAAATACTACAAGTAGTCAAGGCATTCTGGCCAACCAGGCTGGTATTAAACTGGTAAACCTTGACCTAAATTATTTTCCACCTCAGACAAGATTTCCCTCTTGTTGGTTGAAGCCAGACGTAATTATTGTAATGGTTGCATTGTGTGCACTGACCTCCTAAAAGCTTAATTTGCATGAGTGACACTGAGTTTGATCGCTGCTGAGAAGTGGACCAAGTTTCACTGGCTGAGCGACTCAGCCCAGCCTTCCTGCTGCAGGCTGGTGAACTACATTTAATGTTTTCAGAAATGATACGCATGTGTTCAGACTGGATCGTGGTTCCGTTGCTACATGTTGTAATTTAGATATGCCCTAAACTGGTGACTGGACATAGTATTTGTGTTTGTTTCTGTTAGTACACTGAAACTGAGAGTGAATAGGAGACTCAATTGTGAGGAGGCTCATCAGAATACTGCAACCTTCTGCGTTATCAGTATTACAAAGGTCAACATTACATTGAAGATAAACTAACAATACGTTTCTGTGACGACATGATGTAGTTTTGGTGGTTCAATGGGTTATTGAAAAAAGAAAAAAAAAAGTAAAGCAAACAAATAATGGATTCTTCTTGTCCCTCTCATCAATCATGATTCCTCTTATGATCCTCTTATCCATCTCTCTGTGTTTACCGACATAAAAGGGATTTTCATCAACATTGAATGTAATGTGTTCCATTTTAATCTCTCTCCCAGGCTCAGAACAAGCAGTCGGGCATTTGGGCTGCAGCTAAGGTGATTGATACCAAGACTGAAGAGGAGCTAGAAGATTACATGGTGGAGATTGAGATCCTGGCATCCTGTGACCATCACCACATAGTCAAGCTCTTGGATGCCTTCTACTATGATAACAAACTCTGGGTGAGCATGCACAGTTAGACGGATTTTTAATTTGGTGGTGTTTTTGTCCACCAAACCCAACATTCTGTGAGGTTTTTGCACGTAAAACGCAGATCTATTAAAAAACAGAGGGACATTTTAATTAATAACATACCTATGGGACATTTTTCTGCGGTTTTGTTTTTTTTCTCTGTTAAAATGTCCCATTAGGACTAATGATTATCTATTTTTTAGGCGATGATACGTTTGCTGTTATTTGATAGAATCTCTGTTTCTCTGTGCAGTTGTACTTGATCAGTTGCTAATATGATCAGTTGATGATGGTAATTGACTAGTACTCTAATGTTTAATACCAGACTAGTTCAGTGGTAAGGGAACAGCTCAGGGAATCAGAAATCATCTAGTTTCAAGTTTCATTGTCTTGTACAGATAACGATGCAGCATTTTTACCCATAATGCAATTCTTATGACTCATGCTCCACTTCAACTTTACACATGTAGATACAAACATGAACAAAGGACTTAGTTGGGTTTAGTTTTAGGCCTACCGTCAGCATTAAAGTTTCATTTTTTTCTGTATAAGCACACCCCTCTACTCCAGCATATCTAATTCTACTAGATAAAAATTGACGAGGGACAGTGCTGAACAATGTAGTACTGTTGCTCTCCACAAGACGTTTGAGAATAGTGTTGTTTTGTATGACCGAGATTTGTGGTATCACTGACAATCTGTGAGAAGTTTGGTTTTATTTGTTTCTTTGTTATAAAAAAAGGATTAAACAGTTTGAAGTTCCCAAAGGTTTATCTTAAACGCTGAAAATGATGTATGTATACACACAAGTTCCTCTCTGATAATGTAATCACTGGGAGAAGTGTGCATGTCCCTTGTACCTTTCAATCATTTGCATTGACAAATATCTGACTTATCTAGAGCTTTGAGCATTACTCAGCCATTAACGTTTCACAGAACAGGAGCGAATGAAATGTTTATCAGATAGCATGCTAGTCTATCCTGCTAGCAGCTTTTAAGTAGTTAATTCATTTCATGTAACTCATCTGATTGTAAAAGCTTTACATATAATGTGGTAAATGATTGTGCAGCAGGATCAGACAGTGAGGTGTAGTTCTATTCAAAGTAAAGTGAGATTGTGACATTGTCAGATAACTTTGTGTTGAAAGCACATGATTAAGAGCTTTATTACTGCCATGTTAGTGCTATGTTAGCACTGAGAATTTCTCTGAATAGTCCCCGTTAAGTCGAGTGAATCTTTTATTTGTCTTATTTGCGTTATTCTATACATTTCATCAGGTTATGACACTCCTATCTGTATAGGTTGCCTCTCCCTGACACTGATATTTTTTGTTGATGGTGTGCTGTTCTTCTCATTTGTTCATGCAACACATTTTGTGATGCTATTGTGCAACTTTATATGCTACTGCACCAGTGTCAATGTCCGCAGGTGGCATTACTCTCATCTTCCCTAGCAACAGTCTCCCTCTCCCTCTCAATCTGCCTCTCACTCTCTCTGTCTCTCACGCTCTCTCTGTCTTTCTCTCTCTATCTCTCTGTCTCTCACTCTCTTTATCTCTGTCTCGCTCTCTGTCTGTCTCTCTCTCTCTCTCTTTCTCTCGCTCTCTCTTTCTCTCCTCTGTTTCCAGACACACAGATGAAGACGAATAGATGAAATCTGAGACAGGAGATATTATGTATATTTTCATTCACTTGAAGTATCGAATAGCAACACTAATACAGCTCGTTTAAAGGTGTGTGTGTGTGTGTGTGTATAGTGTGTATAGTGTGTGTGTGTGTGTGCGTGTTTCAGAAACATTAATGATGAATTACTCCGACTCAAACACATGCTGGTGGACAGGAAGTCCGCTGTGTGTTTACAGTAATGGCGGTGCTGTGAGATTCATTAAGAGTTTGGTTACTGAATCTCCGCTGCTTCTCTGTGGCTCTGAGGTAGAACTGTCCAGTTCAGTCCTGCAGCTG
This sequence comes from Ladigesia roloffi, assembly GCA_037577295.1. Taxonomy (NCBI): domain Eukaryota; kingdom Metazoa; phylum Chordata; class Actinopteri; order Characiformes; family Alestidae; genus Ladigesia; species Ladigesia roloffi. The sequence continues at coordinate 271 of JBBKCR010137374.1, read as the reverse complement.
TAAAACATCCAGCCTGAGGAACCTTTCTGCAGTGGGAACTCTTTTTATCTAGAACCTGTAAATATATTTACAGCACTAAAGAGGAATGAGTGATAGGAAAGAAAGTAAAGGGTCTTTACTGTGACTGTTAGTGTGAAGTAAATGAGACGCTGGGTGGGAGGAGCTTGGTGTTTCTGTGTGTATTTTTACACCTGCACACACACACACACACACACACACACACACACACACACACACACACACACACACACACCCACACACACACGCACAC
>JBBKCR010137368.1:0-22045 GCA_037577295.1 Ladigesia roloffi | reverse complement strand
TATGGCTGTGCTTGAGAGACACCATCGACCGGAAACAAATTCCCTGTATATGCACACATATACTTGGCCAAATAAAATGATTCTGATTCTGATTACATCTACTTTACACTTCTTTAAACATACATCTGTAATTTTCATCCCTTGCACCCTTAGAAACAATGTTTACTTCACACAAGAATTGTACAAAATTGACCACCCTGTGGATTCTCCAGCTGCTCCTTGAGAGCCGTCTCTTTGTTAACCTGATGGAATCCATTTTCTACATCTTGTAGGTCACTTTTCTAGGGTTTGTGGTGCCTTGAGCATGAATACTTCTAAGGTGAAAGTGGCAGTGGACTAATTATTGATTCTATTATCTTGCTAAAGATTAGAATTACAAACAACCCTAAAAAACCGGCAGACAATTTCATCAGATGCTAGAAACCCAAAAAGCATTTGCTGAGCTGAAGCAGTGCTCGATCACAGCCCATGTACTATAGTTCCGACCCCCTCGCCCTTCCCCCCACTCACACACACACCAACACACACACACGCCACATGGATACAAAATCATGCACATAAAAATTCTTACAATTATTATTTTCAAAAAATGAACGTAAATTAAGGTTTGATCATGAAGCCTGTTCTGCTAAGATATTTTAAGGGACATGAAATTAAAATATATCTGCAAGTGATGGTTATTATTTGTTTACAAGGATGTGAAGGAGGGTTGGACCTAATAAGGTGTCTGTCAGCAAAGCACTAAGGAATTTCAGTCTACAGCAAAGTATAAATTAAGACACAAAATCTTTTCCCCACCACAACCTGACTGTACAGTATTTCATTTTCTTCTAAGGGAACCTGATTTACAAACAGAACATTATTTCTGTCTGCTGTCAGGTTCAGTTAAGAGATGAGCTCTTAAAATGTATGGATCATTTTATTGAAACTTATGGATTATTATACAAATGTTACGTATTTATCTCTGGAAGGTCATGTAGAGCTGGACAGGTACAGATATGTTTATTTTATAATCACTGCCACAGTCTACATACTGATTATTTGTTGTAATGGTGTTGTTATTTCTGTTATTTTTGCAAACGAACGTCTCCATGAGCCGATGTACATTTTCATCGCTGCTTTACTGTGCAATTCTATCGTTGGAACAACTGCACTTTATCCTAAACTCCTGAGTGATTTTCTGTCTGAAAAACAACTTGTCACTTTTGAAGCCTGTACATTTCAGTCCTTTTTTATTTACTCTTATGGGGCCTCAGAGTTCACCCTGTTATCAGCGATGGCCTACGACAGATACGTGTCCATTTGTAAACCTTTACAGTACGCAGCTCTTATAAAAATGTCCACGGTCAGAAAAATATTGTTTTTCTGTTGGTTTCTGCCGTCCTTTGAGATCGGCATTGGGATGATAATGACATACCAGCTCAAACTGTGTAAATTTAAATTAAATAGAATATATTGTAATAATAATGCACTTCTCAAACTGAGCTGTGGAGACATATCTGCCAGGAATTCGTACGGATTGTTTGTTTTAATCATTGCTGTGTTTCCTCCGGTAGTTTTCATAATCTTCTCCTACATCAAAATTCTCACCGTTTGTTTAAGGAACTCTAAAGAATTCAGAAGAAAAACTCTGCAGACCTGCTTCCCTCACCTCTTCATCTTTACCAGTGTCACTGTCACTTCATGTTTTGAAGTTATCAATAGCAGACTAGAAGGAGATATACCTCACATTGTTTCCATGGTAATATCAGTTGAAAATCTGGTTATTCCTCCTCTGATTAATCCCATTATATATGGCTTAAAACTGCAGGAGATCTTCAGCCGTATAAAGAGAATGATTTGGAAAAGGAAGACACATTTCTCTCACCCCCTTTAAATTTTTCTTCATTATTTTCAAGTATAAGTATCTCATAGCATCTGTTTGAATAAATATTCAGCATAATCTGTTTTTGTTGCAAGTACATTTTAAGACACATCAACATGTGGTATATACTGAAGATGGAAATTTTAACTGAATTATTTGTCTTGATGGACAACAAAACCACAAATTCATTTAATAAACATTTAAAACAACTCAAAACATTGAGCTTGGAAGTTAATGCCGGGTTAATGTTAATGTATTAACATCAAAGGAATGTTTTTTGTTACATTATCTGTGGACAGTCTAAGTAAAAACTGATTATATTGTCCTCTTTGTAATGCTGAAGTTGCTAACATGGTTATTTAAGGCTCTGTTTCCTGAATGATAATAATTGTTACTTTTATGTTCTGTCATATCAGGTAAACACATCAAATCTTTTACTAGAAAAAGCGCATTTGGTCAGTCTGAGAGCTGTGGAATATGAATTAAATGCTGCCCTTACCATATAGGTTTCTTTAGTTTGGCTCTGAATCGAAGAGGCATATGCTGATTACTAGTAAAAGGAAACAAACAACCTTCCTGCTCAAAAGCCTCAAACTGTGTCAGATTTAGATCTTATCGACATGCTTGTGTTGTTTCTGACTTTAATAAATTCTGAAATCTTTAAGGAACTAAGCCTGCGTTGTCTACCTCATGGTTGCTGTATGAGACATGTTCTATTATTACTGATAAATCATAAATAAGTCCTGCATCCGAACACAGGATAGCATCTCTGTCTGCACCGTCCCCTTGGGCTGAGATAGAGATTGTGGTAGCTGTTCACAAGAAGTGCCAGTTCATCAGTGCTGACACGGTCCAGCTAAAAACTAGTGTGTTCAAGTTCAGTCCATTTGAGGATAGTGTATATATAAATATAGCAATTTCTGCTTTTCCACAAAGACCTTCTGCTGTGCTCTATAAGATGGGTGGAATAGAGAATTGGTGTAGAAGGATTTTTACACAAACTGTATAAGTCTGGGCAAATGATGCAGGCTAAGTTACGTAAAGACCACAGTGTGTCAAAAGCAGTACAAGCCAGTCCATTAAATCTCATTTTAAAATGTGACACAGTTTGAGTCTGGTCAACACAGATTTCATATGCTAGTGGGTTGTATGAGTAAAAAGCCTCAGAAGTCAGAAACGGAACCACCATCCTCAAAGAGGAGAATGAAAAGAGTAAGAGAGATGATCCTTGGGAGAAAACTATACTTTGTTTACAGTATATTGCGGAAGGGTATCTTGGTGTTGTTGTTTTTTAAATACCTAAATGATGACCCGTTTACATCGGTTTTTGACACAAATATACAGACTATAAAATGCACTGAAAGCATCAGAAAGAATGTTAGTAATATCAGTAAAACCTTCAGCATATTAAATCCTTAATATGACATTAAAAACAAAAAGATGCTGCATTATTTATCTGAAACTGCAGAAGAACATGTCCATCATACTTTTATTCACACGATTATTACAGGCTCATAACAGGGTGAACTCTGACATGCCATATGTTTACATTAAATATGACTGAAATAAACAAGCTTCAGAAGTTTAGAACAATGTACATCTGTTCCAAAAAGAGATCTACAGAGAAAAGCAGCGATGAAAATCATTGGTTCATGGAGACATTTCTTTGTTAATATGACAGAAATAACAACAGTATTACAATACACAAGCAATATGTAGACTGTGAGATTGATTATAAAACAAATATTCCTGTACATCTCCAAATCACTTATGGGACTGACATAAATAACGCCTTCATGCGTTTAAATGCCTCTAGTGCTACTGGTGAAAATCTGATCGTTTTGGGCTTGCCTTCTCAGCAGAGCAGGTATACTCGGGAACGAGGCGGTTCTTTCCCCAGCATAAGGTCTATTTAGCAATCCCAGGGCTGGTGAGGAGGCACACGGACAGCTCTAGACGCATTAAAAACTTCCCTTAAATCACTGTAGGATAAGGAAATTTTCACTGAGGCCATCGCGTTAGGGCTCTCCACAGTAGTGGAAGCCAAGATAATAGATTGGTGTTTATTGCACTGTGGCCCCCACTTTATAACCCTCGCCTTTTCCCCGTCTAATACAGGGTTATTGGTTTTCACGGGAGACCCAAAATCATGAGGGAATAGGAGAGCTCCAACACATAGAACCGCAACATTTCCTCATGACCTGGTTCCACCCGGAGCCGCATAGGCGCCGTGTGCCACTGTACGGCGCCTATCTTGCCCTCTGGATGTATAGTGGCACAGCTTCAGTGGGGGTGGAAGATCATGTTTGCCAGGGGCATGCCTTGATGCCATCACCTCCGGAGACTCTGACTGGCCGACTGTTCATGCTCTCCAACCTGCGGTCCGAAGTCCTCCAGTAGGCGCATTCCTCTGCGTTGGCAGGTCATCCGGGACTGCAATGGACATTCACACCATTGAAGCGGGCCTTTTGGTGGAGGACCATTATCCAGGATGTCAAGTCCTTCATCTGGGCCTGCGACATCTGAGCACACTCCAAATCCCTCAACACCACAGCCCCAGGGGAACTCCAGCCATTGCCAGTCTCTCACCGACCTTGGAGCCACATCCTGCCATGCACCTTGTGGCACTCACCGGCCTTCCATAAGCCCAGACCGCAGCAGAACTCCTCCTCGAGCATGTTCTCCGATTGCATGGGTTCCCCAAGGACATCATCTTGGACAGAGGGCCCCAGTTCACAGCCTGGTTCTGGAAAGCCTTCTGCCATCTGGTTAACGTCTTCACCAGCCTCTCATCTGGATATCATCCCCAATCTAATGGCCAGATGGAGTGGACCAACAGACATCTGGAGCGCTTCCTCCGATGCTTTGTGGCAGAGCGTCAGTGCTCCTGTGTGTACCACCTCATCTGGGCGAAACTGTCACACAACCTCCTCACCTCATCAGCCACAGGTATGAGCCCTTTCCAGGTGTGTTAAGAGTACCAGCCTCCGATGTTCGAACGTCAGGAGCTGGAGGTCGTGGTCCTGTCCGGCCAACAGTTGGTCTGCCGGTGCCGATGTATGCCCATTCTGCGGGCCAATCGCCGCTACATCCAACAACATCGCCGTCGGCACCCTCCGGGACGCATGTTCTGTGTTGGTGACAGGATTTATTTATCCACCAAACACATCTCCCTACATACACCCTTCAAGAAATTGTATCCCAAATTCATTGTGCCCTACAAAATCATCCAGCGCATCAACCCTGTCACCTTCAAACTACAGCTGCCTGGTCACCCCCGGATCCACCCCGTGTTCAATATGTCTCATTTTAAACTTGATTTTTCCCCTCTGTCTCCCCAGGCCCCAGCTCCTCCTCCACCCAAGATTCTTGGCGGTAGTCCTGCGTCTACGGTTCGGCGGATCCTTGACTCGCGACGCCATAGCCGTAGCACTCCGGAGGAGCGGTCCTGGGTCCCTGGCTGCCACATCTTGGATTCAGTGCTTATACAGGACAATCATCGTCGGGGATCCTCCCGTTCAAGTTTGGCAGGTTCCAACCCTGGAGGGGGGGGGTTTGTGTGAACTGAGCTTTTACACCTTAACTTGCATCAAGAACAAGTACAGAGAGTGCCCAAGAGCTGTGGACCTGGAGTTACGTGTGTGTCTGTCATCCATTCCTGCAAGAATAGCGCAGTTGTGTGCATCCGCCCAGGCCCAAGTCTCTCACTGAGAATCAGTCACACTGTGTGTGTGTGTGTGTGCAAACGTGTATGAGTAGTTGTAGTATGGTACATCCTTCAGAGACGTGTATTCTAATGATAATTTACATTACATTAAAAAAAAGTTTGGGGTGCTTTGAGATTTTTTATTCATGTAAAGGATGCTGCAATTGAAAAAAGGTTGATATTTCAGAAATAAAGAAACTGCAGTAAATATTCTTATTATGTAAATCTAACAATGAATGTTCTTTATTCAAATTAATAATATGATCCTGTTCCAGATCTACAAGTTTAGTCTGTATTTTACAGGCTTAATCAAAGATTGAATAACCAGATTTTCAACAGACATTATCATGTTTTTCTAACGTTTTTGATAGTAAACTTATTTTAGTGCTGATATTCTTCACTCATGATGATACATGTGCTATGAGTGCGTTTGGGTTACTCTTTTAAGTTTTGATCAGAATCAGAAAACAGGAAACTGTTTATACTACAACTGCAAAGACACAGAAGAACAAGGACAATACAAAATATAGTATAACATCAAAATAAAAGTCAGAATAAGTGAAAAACCCAGAAAATGGGCAGTACTACATACATCATGCTACTTAAAATAATGCTGTGGTTAGTAAGAGATGTGAATTTAAATCTATAGATAAATACATTTTATTTTACAGCAAAAGTTACTGCTAAGGTTTATTAGTTAATAAAAATAGTGGTTTGAAGATGCGCTCTATACCAATGATGTTATTAGACATAATTTGGCATCAGTACTAAATTGCACATGATTAGACTGTAGCATATGTAGTGACAAAAGTATCATGAGAAGTGAAATAAGTAGTGATTTTGCCCAATATAAGTCTATTTCACATGAGCTAGTGTACATATTAATAAAGACTATTGCACATAATAATAAAGACGTTCCACATAGTAATAAGGATTTAACACACTATAAGAAATTGCACATTTGGTTGGCAGCAGGCTTATTAAATAGATTACTCTGTGAGTTCTTATGTATGTTTTGATGTATGTCAGAATGTATATATGTTTCTATGTAGCCTATATATGTATTATTATTATTTTTAGTAGTAGTGGTACTGTTAGTAGTAGTAGTAGTAGAGTAGTATTAGTATAAACATCAGCGTGTACACGTAAATAACAATGAATCTGAACGCTGAAACTAGGAATGTTCTTTTTAATTCCACGAATAATAAACAATTTACACGTGTGCTATTTACACAAATCCAGAAAATAATATACCTTTCTAGATGCACTGAAAAAATCAGAATGTTACTCATTTTTGTAAACATTTCAGAATTTTAGACATGTTCTTAATAAGAACTGAAAAAGGAAAAGATGTTGCATTATTTATCTAAATGTACAGCAGAGTAAATCTTTCAAAAAAAACTTTCATTCACGCAGCTGTTACAGATACATATCACACACAGATAAGATTTTATGATTTCAGGAAGCAAGAAAAAACTAACAAATAGACTTTCACATCATGTAAATGTAAAAATAATTGTACGTTCTCCATTCCAAAAATGTTTAATTATTTTCCAGATCTCCTGCATTTTCAGTCCATATATTACAGGATTAATCAGAGGAGGAACAACCAAATTTTCGACAGACATTATCATAGAAAATATATGAGGAATATCTCCTTCTAACCTGTTGTTAACCACATCAAAAACAGAGGTAACAGAGAAACTGATGAAGATGAAAAGATGAGGAAAGCAGGTCTGCAGAGCTTTCTTTCTGAATTCTTTAGAGTTCTTTAAACAAACTTCGAGTATTCTCATGTAGGAGAAGAATACGAAAAACACTGGAGGAAAAATAGCAACAATTAAAACAAACAGTCCGTAAATATTCCTTACAGATGTGTCTCCACAGCAAAGTTTAGCAACTGCATAATTATTACAGTAAATCCTGTTTAATGTAAATTTACACGGCTCCAGTCTGTAAGACATAAATACTGATATACCATTTTCACACGATGGTACAAACCAACAGATGAACAAGATCTTTTTGACTGAGGATATATTTATAAGAGCTGCATACTGTAAAGGTTTACATATGGACACATATCTGTCGTAGGCCATTGCTGACAACAGGGTGAACTCTGACATTGCATATGTGTAAATAAAAAAACCTTGAAAAATACAGGCATCAAAGGAGACAAGTTGTCTTTCGGACAGAAAATCACTCAGGAGTTTGGGATAAAGAGCAGTTGTTCCAAAAAAAGAATTGCAGAGCAAAGCAGCGATGAAAATGTACATCGGCTCATGGAGACGTTTGTTTGTAAATATGACAGAAATAACAACAGCATTAAAACCAACAATCAATATGTAGAGAGTGAGAGTGATTATAAAATAAAAATATCTATTCTTCTCTAGGTCTGTATAACCATCTAGAGAAAAATATGTAACATTAGCAGAATAATCCATGAGATAAAATAAATGTAATAAATAATAGCTGTTTTCTGTATTTATCAACAAGGACCCATCAAGAAAATTGCAAGAGGGAAGATGTTATGGCTGTACAGGATTTACATGTGCATTTATACACCTGCAGTCAAATATTCCTCTGTGGTTCGCTGACTGACTGGGCTCCAAGCGCAACCCTTTCCATACAAACCAAACTCCATCAGGGATTTTCAAGTGATGCAAATAAAAGAAAAGTGTTAGAAATGGAAATACAGGGCTTTTCCCTGACAGTGACCAAGTTCAAGTTTCAGTTAAGCCCAGTTTTGTGGAGACAAAATGATTGTAATAATTTGTATAATAATAATATTGCAGTTTTATAATAAGTTGTTGTGTTGTGGTGAACAGAGTGGATATGTCAGGCTGTTAGACAGAGCTCAGAAATCATATTTTGTCTCAGAGAAGGAATGCAGAGGCCTGGGTTTTTGAAGCATCCAAATTAATTCTCCTGATTCGCCAGATGCACCTTCTGCCAACAAATCTTTGCTTTTAGAATGCTTTTTAGTAAATGTTTAGGATGCTAACTGCTTTAGTTTCCAAAGTGTAAGCACTGAAAAAAATGTTACATGCTGTTGGGCTCTAATTACAAGTGACACATCTGTGGACTAGACTGATGTTTTTGGGACCAAGAGATCAAACACTTGGAAAAAGAAGGATGGTTAAATAAGTGAAGAAAACATGCATCAATTACTGTCACATCCTAGATGGGCACTTGGGGGAGGTATTTCCTTCCTGGCCATTTGGTTTTTTTTTCAGTTTTCCACTGTGTTTTCAGAGTTTTTTGTGAATTTCCAGACATCACTACATACAATGTAATCAAAATATGTGCTGCGATCACACTTTAGGGCTTTTTTTCACACTAGGTTTCACTACCCTATGTAGTTTAAAGCGCACTGCACAACATTGGCAGTATCAGCAGTTACTGGTGACTGAGGGACAGTAGGAGAGAAAAACGAGTTAATTTCTTATCGATTTGTTTGCAAATCGGTTGAAACAGGTTTAAATGCTGTGAGATGAGGAAAGTCCCTAACCCTAACCCTAACAGTCATCTGCAGATACTGGCAGTGATAGCACTACGCATCAAAAATAGTAGTGAAGCATCCTAGCATGAAAAAAAGCCCTAAAACATGGTCACAGCATGCATTTTTATCACTTTATGTAGTGTAATGACTGCACAAAATGTCATGAGATTGGGTTGTGCTATGTGTTAACCATAGATATTTTAGAATATTGTGGCACTGCTTGGCCATGGAGACTCTAATGCAAAGTTCTTGTGTTTTGTAGTGAAACTTTTGCACTCAGCAATCCAGCCCTGAGATTGCAAGATTTCCTGCCTCATGGCCAAACTGTTGTAGCTAACTGGTGCTTATGGTTATATTTTACAATAGCACTTATATTTGATTAGTGTAGGTAGGCATGCAGTGGCCAGTATTAGGAATATTTAATTCTCCCTCTTTCAATTTTCAGTCAGGTGGACATGCTGGTTGCTGTGCCTGTGTTTCACTTTCGGGTTTCTCTAAGGCCCTCAAGCCTATCCTTTGTTTAGATTATTAATAAATAAAGTCCTTAGCTGTTGGTACTGCATGAGTCTTTCCATCCTTCTCGCATGGGGATTTGTGTGACAGAAGTCCACATCCCAAGCAAGTAGTCACATCCTAGAGCTCCATTCAGCATCGCCAAGGCCCCGGGTGCTGACGTCCCACAGAGCGCGAGGCTCGGCAACGCCTGATTTCTCCGATGGTTGGAGCGACCAGGAAGACGAGCCGACCGAGACCTTCGAACTGCTTGATCGGTACTTGTGCTCTGAGAAATTTGAATTCATGTTTGGCTGGAGTGGACGATCGGAGTGGATCCAGCACTTGGACCCATTGAAGCTACTCCTTGCATTCCCAAAACCTCCGGGGATGAGGAAGTGGCATGGGAAATGGAGCACCCGTGGTCGATCCAAGATGGTGACACCCTTGCTGGACAATCTCTTGGAAACCAGCCGGCAGTGGACTGTCCGAGGGCCCGCTGGTGCCTCTGAGTCCACGTGCTCTACTCCCAGTTGTACCCTGTTCTGAGGAGTCAAGACGGACCTGGAGAGTGGAAACGTGAGCCGGATCCAGAACAATAGAACTCGAGCCAAACCACTGCTCGCATCTCACCAGAAAAATTGACTCGGACAACACTCCCCGGCATCTGAATCCGACCACTCTGACTTCAGTTGCCCCCAGGGAGATGAAGAGGCCCATGTTCGGAGCTAACACCTTCTCTTGTCCAGTCCACTGCTCCAGTCTAACCCCCTGTCCCAGTTCGGACCCCAAGATCAGCCTAGATCTCAGTGGTGGTCAAGCACCTCCCTCGCTGAGATGCCTGCTGTGGATTCCATTTCAGGGCCAGCCCCATCACCAGCCGTCGTCCTGGCCTTGGTCCCAGCCCAAGATGGTGCCCATCTAACCTTGCCTGACGTCAATCTGACTCGAAGACTTGCCCCAAGATGTCCAGCCTCAGAACCCACTGGTCTGGCCCTAAGGCCCACACCCATGCCCTGTCACCCATCCCCAACTTCCACACCGAGGCCCCTCCAGTTCCTGAACCAGAAACCACAACACCAGAACCAGCCCACTCAGCCCTTGACCCAGCACCTGTGCACGCACCCCTCTCAGTCCCTGACCTAGCGCTAGTGCATACGTTCCTATCAGTCCCTGACCTAGCACCTGTGCACCTGCTCTTTTCAGCTCCAGACCCAGCATCAGTGCATGTGCCCCTCTCAGACCCTGGCCCAACGCCTGTGCACACGCTCTTCTCAGTCCCTGACCTAGCGCTAGTGGGTGTGCTCCAACCAGTCCCTGATCCAGCGCCTGTGCATGCGCCCCTCTCAACCCCTGAATGCTCCTCTCAGCCCCTGGTCCAGAGCTGGTGCACGTGCCCCTTTTAGTCCCTGACCCAGCACCTGTGCACGTGTTTCTCCCAGTCCCCGACCCAGTGCCTGTGCACATGCTTCTCTCAACCCCTGACACAGCACCTGTGCAGCACACACTTCTCTTAACCCCTGACCCAGAGACCCCTCCGGTTCCTGAACCAGAAACGGCAGCACTAAGTCCCTGATCTAGCATCGGTGCATGCGCCCGACTCGACCCCTGATCCAGCGCTTGTGCATGCACCCCTCTCTGCCCTGATCCAACATCACTGCACGCACTCCTCTCAGCCCCAGACCCAGCGCTTGCGCACTCGCTCCTCTTAGCCCCTGACCCAGTGCCTGTGCATGTGTTCTTCTCAGCCCCTGATCCAGCACTTAAGCATGTGCCCCTCTCAATCCCGAACCCAGTATCTGTACACACATTTCTTTTGACCCCTGACACAGCGCCCATGCACGTCCCTCTCTCAGCCTCTCATCCAGCGCTTGTGCACAGGCTCCACTCAGCAGAACCAACCCTCTCGGCCCCTGACCCAGAGCCAGTGCATGAGCCCCCTTCTAACACCAATCCTGCGCCAGGGCTCGTCCAGACCCCAGTCCAGCCTTCTATACCAGACCAAAGTCCTGTCCCAGCCCCGTCTACAGCACCTGACTTTGGCCCTCTAATAAGGACCACATTCTCACCACCAGCGCCAGGTTCCAGTCCGGTCCGAGACCCATCACCAGCAGCAGGTTCCTGTCTGGTCCAAGGTCCGACTCCTGCACCAGGCTCCGTTCCGGTCTCAGACCCGCCTCCAGAGTCTGAGTCCGCTACCTCCATCTTGTCGCCCGTCCATTCACCGAAGGCCGTCAGCGCACCAGCCCAGGTTCCGAAGCCTATCCTTTGTTCTAATTATTATTAAATAAAGTCCTTACCTGATGGTACCACTCGAGTCTCTCATTCCTTCTCCCCTGGGAATTCGTGCTACACACACCAAAACCCAGAAAGCCCTGTATGAGGTGGTGCACAGCCAATCTACTCCTGCTTTTACTTTACCCATGCTCAGCCAGGAGTTTGACACCACAAACAAAAAAAAAAGGCTCACTGGGCATCTAAGGTAGTTTTAACATAGAAATGTTTCTGAAGGAGCAACTGGAGAATCTGTGTCACATGTGTTATGTGGATGTTTGTCCATTCATCAACTCAAAAGGCATGAGGCACTCATATTGTCCAGAGGGGTTACTTTGCTGTCCAAAGTGCTGACTTATAACTAGACAGCAATGCACAGTTTTAACAACAAAAAAGTTAAATGATGACACCGCCATGGTGGGTGTTACAGCTAACTGATTGTTGCAGAACCAACATCCTGTCTCAAAATGTAGACAAAACACAAGAGGTGTTTGTTCACATCAGCAGAGCATGAGGCGATCATACTCCACTGAACAACAAAAGCACCTCAGTGAAGATCATCCAAATCAACTATTTCTGTGGGTTCAAATTGCAAAGAATTTAATGAGGGCCCTTTACATCAACTCCATTACCGAAATGCCCAGCAGCATCTCTGCTTTCTGGAAAAATCTGAAGGAATGTGCATCTGCTACCCAATTCTATAGAGGGAATGATAGAGCGTTCTCTGTATCTGTACCACGGTGTTGTTGGAGATATGCTCAGTTTTGAATTGCAGGTCCCTACAGAGGAGAATGAGGACAGCTGAAAATATTAGCAGAGTCTCTCTCCTATTTACATTACATCATGTATCTGCAAAGCCAGCAGCAGCATTGTGGATGACCACATACATCCATCATACACTCTCTTCTCCCTCCCTCCATCTTTCAGAAGGTGTTACAGGATATGGGCCTCTCATACCATAATTCACTCAGGTCATCAGACACCTCAATTATAGCTGAATAATACACAGCACACACACACACAAATTAACTTCCCTCACTTAACACAACACATATATGTACTGAACTGTCCTGCTTTAAAAAACAAATAAGCACTGAGAATCTACATTTGGAGGTCAAGCAAACAGTGTCTGCTCATATCACCTGATAGATAGCTCCTCATTGGCTAGAGGAATTTCCGCTAGTGTGTAGTTTTTGCTTAGTGTTGTCTCAAGGTCCTGAAGTAATGTTGATGTCTAAGATTAACTATGTTTGTAATCAGTGTGGGGATGTCTTAAATAACATTAAATGATTAATGTTAATAGGTTCAGACATCAATTTTATCAATCACATATAACAAAACAATAAAAAAACATTGATCAAATTATATTTAATTTATTTATACTTATTTTCTTGTCATTACTGATTTTAATTTGCTAAGTCTCAAGTGCTGATCATCTTCATTTTAGTTGGAAAAGACTCAGACACTGACCATTTTGGAGTCCTAGGGATAGTAATTAAGGAATATTTGTACAAACTTGATTTCCCTCTATTATTATTATTATTATTATTATTATTATTATTATTATATTTTATTTTTATTATTACTATTATTATTGGTTGTTGTTGTTGTTGTTATGATGACCCACATGTAAATTAACAATGAATCTAACCTTTCAGCATATTAAACATGTTCTAAATATGATATTTATCTGAATGTATTGCACAGAAAATCCATCCTCCTTACAGAGATGCTTTGAATATTTCAGTATTTCAGAGAGAAAGAAAAAACAGTAAACATAGTTTCAAATTATGCAAATCTGAAAATAAATCTATGTTTTCCAGTCCAAAACAACCGTTTGATTATGTTCCGGATCTCCTGCATTTTCAGTCCATAAATTACAGGATTAATCAGAGGAGGAATAACCAGATTTTCAACAGACATTTCCATAGAAAAAATATGAGAAATATCACCTTCTAGTCGGCTGTTAATCACTTCAAAACAAGAAGTAACAGAGAAACTGATGAAGATGAAGAGGTGAGGGAAGCAGGTCTGCAGAGCTTTCCTTCTGAATTCTATAGAGTTCTGTAAACAAACTCTGAGTATTCTGATATAAGAGAAGATTATAAAGAATACTGGAGGAAACACAGCAATTATTAAAATAACTATTCCATATATGTTATTTACAGATGTGTCTCCACAGCTTAATTTAACAACTGCATAATTATTACAGTATATTCTGTTTAATTTAAATTTACACAGTTTAACATGAACTGTTAGTATCAGTGCTACACTATTTTCACAGGATGGTACAAACCAGCAGAAAAACAAGATCTTTTTTACTGTTGATATTTTTATAAGATCTGCATATTGTAAAGGTTTACATATGGATACATATCTGTCGTAGGCCATCGCTGATAACAGGGTGAACTCTGACATTGCATATGTGTAAATAAAAAAGTGCTGAAATATACAGGCTTCAAAAGAGGCTTCTTGTTTTTCAGATAGTAAATCACTCAGTAGTTTAGGGTAAAGAGCAGTTGTTCCAAAAAGAGAATTGCAGAGTAAAGCAGCGATGAAAATGTACATTTGTTACATTGTTTGTAAGTATGACAGAAATAACAACAACATTACAACAAACAATCAATATGTAGACTGTGAGAGTGATTATAAAATAAACATATCTGTACTTCTCTAGCTCTACATGACCTTCCAGAGATAAATATGTGACATTAGCGGAATAATCCATGAGCTTCAATCAAAAGACCCATAAATCTTTAAGAACAGGTTAAGAAAAGGCCAGTTGTTTTAAGTTTTCATCAATTAGGCCCCATCAAGAAAACTGTAAGAAGGAAGGTGTTATGGCTGCAGTCATGCTGTGATGACCTCCATTTATACACTTACAGTCATATATTCTTCTGTGGTTCACGGACTGACAAATTTTCCAAGTCCAACCCTTTCCATGCAAGCAAACCCCATCAGCCATCAGGCAAATTAAGTGAAAAGTATGAAATTGAGATACAAGATTTTTCAAGTTGGGTATCAGTTTAAGAAACTAGAAGCCCAGTTTAAGAAACTAGAAGGTTTTGTGAGTGGAGTGGAGATGTCATTCTATTTGTTAGAGCTCATATTTTGTCTCAAAGAAAAAAATGCCTACTTGGAATATGGGTAATGAACAAAAAGCAACCCTAGCTACAAGGTACTCAACATAAAGTTGTTACTGATCATATTCACAGAAAATGTAATGGGGAGGGCAAGGTCACAGGATTGTGTTGTCGCTGTTATTGGGCAGTTGTTGTGTAGTATGGGCAGTGCCTGCATGAATGCATTTAATGAACAGGGCCCATTATGAATGGGACGTGCATGACTTTCACTAAACGCAGCTCATGTTTCACGTTTGCTGACGACAGGCTAGCATGGTTGAAGTTTCCAATTCAGAAACTTCTGCAGAATGCACTTTGTTTAGATTTGAGTTGTTTTTTGTAATCAGTGTAATCAGATTTCTTTACTTTTATTTCTGTTCTGTTTTATTCAGTTTAATAGTCTGAATACATTTTCCATATACAGTATAACTGCGCCTCCTTTTTTTCACTTTCAGCATCACATGATGCATTGCTTAAGTGTTAAAATCTATTCCAAACCTCAAAATAGGTTTTCTAATGTTATTTATATCTTTGATTGTTAAGTGGTGTGACACTAGGGGCTCGGACCTGGACTCTGTAAAGCTGCTTTGTGACAACCTATTTGTAAAAAGCGCTATAGAAATAAAATTGAATTGAATTGAATTGAAGATTTTAGGAGAAGATTGAATGAGGGTCAGATAGAAGGATGTTGATTCACCCAACTTCCACTACTCTTACCATAAAGACTGTCAAACATGACCTACCTGAGGTCAATATTCAACTTCTGCTCATGCTACATTTCAGTGAAGCTGTGGAATTGTCAGTCCACAGTCAACAAAGCCACCTTCATCTTTGCATATGCTAACCAGCCAGCCCTTGATCTACTTCCTGTCAATGAAACCTGGATCTCACCAGAAAACACAACCACACCAGGAGCACTCTTTACCCAGTGTGCACACTCCCATACTTTCCAAGCGTTATTATGGATTCTTAGGGGTTTGTGCATTCTAGAGTTGTGCAAACAGTGTGAAAATTATAGACAATATAACCAGTATACACAGTGTAAATGTATAACCAAGAATAAATAGCAGCTTAATTATAGATTAAGGATTACTGAGGATTCTCAATGGAGAATCCACAGCCCTCCTGAAAGTAAAATGCGGCGTCCCACAAGGCTCTGTTTTAGGACCACTTCTATTTACCTTGTATATGCTGCCCTTAGGGGCAATTAATTGGAAACATGAAATTAGCTTCCACTGCTATGCAGACGATACACAACATTATATCTCGGCAAATCCCGATGATAAACTTCAATTAAATAAAATCAGGGACTGCACTAAAGATATAAAAGACTGGATGTTAAAAGAACTTCCTCTTATTAAATGCAGATAAAACTGAGGTCCTTCTTTCAGGTCCGAAAGCTGCTAGAAACAAACTGTCAGGTCTAATGCTTGATATCGCTGGTTACTCAGCCTCTCCTACATCTATCGTAAAAAACCTCGGTGTGACCTTAGATCCCGACCTTTCATTTGACACCCATATAATTAATGTGACAAAAGTAGCTTTTCTTCACCTCCGAAACATTGCTAAGCTACAGAGTGCATTATGTCTCCACGATGCAGAAAAACCTGTCCATGCATTTATTTCCTCTAGACTAAAATATTGTAACAGCGTCTTGTCGGGCTGTTCCAATAAAAACTTAAACAAGCTTCAACTGGTCCAGAATGCGTCCCCACCATAACCAGGAAATTTGACCACATTAGTCCAATATTATCCAGACTACATTGGCTTCCAATCAAATATCGTATTGATTACAAAATTTTACTACTGACCTTAAAACAGGTAAAAATGTGGCTCAGTAGTCTCTGTGGCCTCCATATGTCTGTATGACCTCCCTACAGTGTCTGGGCATGCTCCTTATTAGGTGACGGATGGTCTCCTGAGGGATCTCCTCCCAACCCTGGACTAAAGCATCTGCCAACAGTCTGTGGTGCAACGTGGCATTAGTGGATGGAGTGAGAAATGTCCCAGATGTGCTCAACTGGATTCAGGCCTGGGGAATGGATGGGTCAGCCCATAGCATCAGTGCTTTCGTCTTGAAAGAACTGCTGACACACTCCAGCCTAGGGTTGGGTACTGTTTGGGGTTTATTCGGTACCGGTGCCAAATCAATACTTTTAAAATGGTACCGTGCCAAAACGGTGCCCAAACGGATACTTTACAAAAACCACAAAATGATGGTAGATGACTCAAGAATACATTTTTATTGAACCAAAAAGTGTAATGTTTGAACAATATATTAAAAATGTAAAGTATAGATGAATTTATAAGTGAATACAAAAAACAACAACAAAAACATAAGCTACCTAACACAACTACAATAAATAAACCAAATTTATTTAAAAGGTTGTAAATGAGTCCTGCACACAAAGATATATGTTTGATAGTGCAGACAATATGGGAAGACTGTCCGGTTTCCCCACCGCCAAGCAACAGGGTCTTCCTCGATGTTGTGCTCCATCGGAATCTGCAGAAATGATGTTGCACCTATAAACAGCAATACTTTGTTGTAGAAACTGTGACACGGCATACATGGGAAATAAGACTGAGCATAAAATACCTGTTCTGCTGTTAAATTGCAAAACTGCTGCTTCCAACCGGCCCCAAGCATCAGCAGCAACAGCACACCCAAGTTTGCCTTTAAAGCAAGAGTCCATCAAGGTGGCCTCCTGGAGGAAGTTCTTTATGTCTTAATCCTGTAATAAAACATGACAAACTATTTAGTGTTTTACAGTTAAAATAATGTGATTTGTCTTCCTTTATTTTTAAAGCATAAGCTTTTAATGAAAATGAATAATACCTGATATCCTTTCTCCAGATCTCCCCAGACTTTCTCTTTCAAAGTACTGGTAAATACAGTGTGCTGTCCAGCCACTGTAAAATGCTCCTCCAGCTTAGTCAGTATGGGAAGAATTCGGCCACATATGGGAGACTTCTCGCTGGATACACAGAGAACAACCGCTTCGTGTTTTCGACAAAATCCTCTGCTTAATTAATCTCTCCACCATCAAGAAATAGGAGTTCCACCATGTTCTGACATCCAAAATCATGTTATGTTGTGGCAGATCTGAAACACAAATGCACATTTTTAATCCCAATCTACAAGAATAGGTGTAAAACAATACTTTCTGAGATATATATTATGACTACGCTACTTACTGAGAGGTTGCTGCTTCTCCCACAGTACAGTCTTTGCCATGAAGGACCTCCTCTGCAACACTACAACAGATCTAGCACACCACTTTGTAATAGCACTGATGCTGTAAACCCTCTGTGCTTTAAAAGCTTAAGATTCTTCAGTGCAACATCCATATTGCTGGCATTGTCTACTGTGGCAGCTACAACTTTGATCTGGAATTCCTCTAGAATGCAATTGATCTCGTCTGCCACCACAAGGCCTGTTTATGACTCATACACCCTTTAGTGTTGAGCACTTATTGCTTAATGTGGCCTTCACTGGTGTAGTGGGGAAACATGGGGATTCCACAGTGGAAAAGGAATGCAGTCACTTGACCACAAATGTTGTCACAGCCCTGTGGAGTTCCTCCACCTTCTCCTTAGTCAAATTTTACTTGCCATCATGTGTGTTGATGAATCTTATTACAACTGTGTCCTCATAGAGAGACCAAGTAGTTAAACAAGTAGTTAAAATCAGTCAGTGGATAATGGTCACTATGGTTACCGCTACAAATATGACAGGCACCAATAAGGCAGCTAAGTTTCAGGACCCCATAACAATAACACAAGTCATGCTGCTATGAAATATGTAGTTGCCTTTGCACATTAGACATGCTTCTCCTTTATTTGATTTTAAATCTCTTATTTAATGCAGTCTTCAATACTTTGTGAGACGCTGATTTGACTTAATTTTTATTTATTTGACTTTACTCATTTTCTTGCTTTTTATGTTCTTATATTTTTATGCTATTTCTATTATATGCCTTTTTATTTCTCGCAGCAGCACTGCACAATTAAATATTTATTGTTTCTGACTAATCTTTTTTGGCATCCCCAGTAGTTTCATTTTTAATGACAGCTTGTTTATTGATACCATGATATAAGGATCCAGCTCATCTTTGAAATTCTTGCTTAGGCCCAAGGAGTCAAGGCTATAGTATTCCAGCCACTCTAAGTGGTCAAAGTGTGGTCAAAGTGTGGTCAAAGATCCTGCCTAATACTTGGATGAATATTTGCTACCAAAAAACACATCCCAAGCTGGTTTTCCCAAACTTG
The DNA here is from genome assembly GCA_037577295.1 of Ladigesia roloffi. Classification (NCBI taxonomy): domain Eukaryota; kingdom Metazoa; phylum Chordata; class Actinopteri; order Characiformes; family Alestidae; genus Ladigesia; species Ladigesia roloffi. The sequence goes on along the minus strand of JBBKCR010137368.1, from coordinate 2,816 downwards.
GCTAGTAAAAGCCTGTAAACTATTTTTCTTACTTTTTTAATATTAAATGTATTGTGATAAGCCTAAAGTACAAAACATCTTCACTCGGGGTTATTCCAAGGAACTGATTAAAGCTATGCAGATGTAAATCTTCCAAGTTTAGTTGACTTGAGTAATTCTTACTCTTTAATACAATTAAGTGTGTTTTCTTATTTCTGTCCTACATTCTTTTCTGAAGCATGAATTGCTGTTATGTCTGATTTGTGCTGTACAAACATTATTATTTTTACAAAATTATTATTACAAACATAATGCAGCATATTTTTTCTTTTTAGAGTCACAATAAGTACATGTTTAATATGCTGAAGGATTTTCTGATAATCTAAAATTCTTTTTGATGCTTTTCAGGGCACTGATACACAGAAAGTATTTTATAATCTTTGTTTGTGTAAAGCAAGTTAATGAATTATTTTGTAATAATAATAATAATAATAATAATAATATTGTTATTATTATTATTATTATTATTATTGTTTGATAATTATTGTTATTAATATTATTATTATCATTATTATTATTCCAAAAATTATGACCCATTTTAACTTATATGCTTTACACAAACAAAGATTATAAAATGCTTTCTGTTTATCGGTGCCCTGAAAAGCATCAAAAAGAATTTTAGATTATCACAAAACCCTTCAGCATATTAAACATGTACTTGTTGTGACTTTAAAAAGAAAAATATGCTGCATCATTTATCTGAACATACAGCAAAGCAGAGTTCACTGACACTGTTGTTACAGACTCATCTACTACAGCAACGCTTTTAATATTTCATAAAGAAGTATTATGTCAATCTGAAAATAAACGTGTTTTTGGTGTTTCACATCATTTGTTTGATCCTGTTCCGGATCTTTTGCAGTTTTAAACCATAAATAACAGGATTAATCAGAGGAGGTATAATCAGATTTTCAACAGACATTATCATAGTAAAAATATGAGGTAAATTTCCTTCCAATCTGCTGTTGATCATTTCAAAACATGAGGTAACAGAGAAACTGATGAAGATTAAGAGGTGAGGAAAGCAGGTCTGCAGAGCTTTCCTTCTGAATTCCTTAGAGTTCCTTAAACAAACTTTAAGAATTGTGATATAGGAGAAGATTATGAAGATCAATGGAGGAACCAACGAAATAGCTAACAGAAACAGTCCATATATGTTATTAACAGATGTGTCTGCACAGCTTAATTTAACAACTGCATAATTATTACAGTATATTCTGTTTAATTTAAATTTACACAGCCTGATTTGAAATGTTAATATCACTGCTACACTATTTTCACAGGATGGCACAAACCAGCAGAAAAACAAGATCTTTTTGACTGTAGATATTTTTATAAAAGCTGCATACTGTAAAGGTTTACATATGGACACATATCTGTCATAGGCCATCGCTGATAGCAGGGTGAACTCTGAAACACCATATGTGTAAATAAAAAAGTACTGAAATAAACAGGCTTCAAAAGAAACAGTTTGCTTTTCAGATATAAAATCACTCAGTAGTTTAGGATAAAGAGCAGTTGTTCCTAAAAGAGAATTGCAGAGTAAAGCAGCAATGAAAATGTACATTGGCTCATGGAGACATTTGCTTGTAAATATGACAGAAATAACAACAATATTACAACAAACAATCAATAAGTAGACCATGAGAGTGATTATAAAATAAACATATCTGTACTTCTCTAACTCTACATGACCCTCTAGAGATAAATATGTGACATTAGTGGAATAATCCATGAGTTTCAGTAAAATTACCCATAAATCTTTAAGAACAGGTTAAGAAAAGTTCAGTTACAATTTATCACTCAAACCCCTTTAAAAGAACTGCAAGAGTCATGACTGTACAGTCATGCTGTGATGAGCTAAATGTTTTGCATGTCTATTTATACACTGTTCCTCTGAGGTTCACTGACTGACAGCCCTTTCCATACAAAGTAAAGTCCATCAGGCATTTTCACATAAAAGAAAAGCATACAAATGTAAATGCAAGATTATATTCACACTGTGTATTCTTGAACCACAGAATTAAACAATTTTGTTTAATTAATACAGTGGAAATTTCAAGCTAGTTAATGGTGTTTATATTTTGTCTCAAAAAAGAAATGCCCAGCTGGGATTTGAGAATTGAAAAAACAGCAACCCTATCTCAAAGGCTTTAATTAGTAGAAGCAGAGTTTTCTGCATTGTTTGGGCATCTCTTTGAATAAAGATGGGTGTTCAGTAAACATCTGCTGGAGTTCAATTCTCCTGTTAATCTTCAGATGCTCCAAAAAATTCTGATAGCAGGTCTCTAATGAGATTTAAAATGTAGCACCTCATTTTTGTACCAGCTATGGCCTGGTCATGTGTTCAAATCACGAGGTAGATTTCAGTGGCCGTACCTGGCTAAAATGTAGGCATCTTTGTCTTCTTATGAATAAAAAGCCCCCTTGCAGCAACTGAGGATTAAGTATCTTGCTCCAGGACACAATGGTAAAAAGCATGTGTATCTCAAGACAGTAAATGACATGAAAATGTGGACTTTCCGATGAGGGGAACGAACACGCTGGATGTTAGATCTGCCAAGCCCATTCAAAACCAGACAAAGCCTTGTCACCCAGGTGCCATCTCTGCCTTTTAGGACTGTTTTAAGCACACTGATTGGGACATGTGCAGGGAGGCTGCAGCATATCAAACTGAAGGAGAATACAGTGTTGGTCACTGGCAGTGTTGTGCATGAACTAGTTCAAAAGAAGGCGTTCATTGAACACGTTCATATTTCAGTGAACTTTGAACTGAA
>JBBKCR010137329.1:0-22062 GCA_037577295.1 Ladigesia roloffi | reverse complement strand
AGAAAACAAAGTCACCTTCGACTTGGATGCCCTGGGGGTAAGAAAATAAACATCAAATTTTCATTTTTGGGTGAACTGTAGCTTTAACAGCTGTTCTGAAACCAGATTCTCTGAGTTGGACAGCTTGGGGTTACTCAACCCTGAGTATCGGTTTTAACTCTTGAGTTTTCTAAACCTGCTTTCTGAAACAGGGCCCAGGTTAAAAAACAGGGAAAAACACAAGATAAATATATCCCCAACACCCCCATGTACATATAAACATCTAATTGGGATACTACTCCATAGATTTGGTTAAAGGTATTAATTACTTTTCAGAGAGCATACATCTTTAGCTGGTAGTTTAACATCTTGTGGGATTGCGATTGTAGCAGATTGAGCCGTCCTCTTTGCCTCAGTTTGTGTGGAGTTGAATTAGTGGATGGTATTATTTACAGGCACGAGTGGGCCACCTAAGAGTGCCTTTGTTACCCTCTCCCTTTACGGCCAGTGTTTGCTGGTGGTGTTTGTCAGAACTTTATTGGTGCGTGGTAGTTTGGTTGAGTGCTTATGTACTGTGTCCTGGTTGTAAGTTGGTGCTGGTGCTTGGGATCCATAGCTATTGCTGTGTCTTCACACTGAGACAGAATTACCCTTGTAAGCCTGTTCTAGTAAACCTGGAAACTCTGGTAATTCAGAGCAATGCCGTCGACTGTCTCTACATTCCACTCATCAAGAAGGAGCCCTGCTTGGAGTGAGTTGCGCTTTACTCATAAGTTGGTACAACTGAAAAAACAAAACAAAAGGAGATCTGAAATCAGCATAAAAAACTGTTATGTGATGTTTTTTTTAATTTGCCTCAGATTTGTATTTGAAAATCTTTCCAAAACTACTATATTCACTTCTTATTGCTCTATACAGTTCAACACAGTAACGCAATGCTTCACACATAGAGAGCTTGTAAAGTTTCAGTACATCTTTGGCCCTGAAATTTTTTTTGTTAAATTGTTTACATTTCATGTAGTTTTGGATTCATGTAACACTTTATCAATAGAGGAATACAGACACCGCTGGGAATTTTAGAGTTTGACCCTAAATCACAGCGTGTAACTTAAATTAATCGTCAGTGCATAGACAGGCTGCTGGGATTTTCAGTGGTGTGTTCCTCTATCGATTTAGTGCAGTCGATACTTTTGTGAAAGTTTCAAGATTCAACAGTGCTGGGTGAAGTAATTAATTATGTTAAATATGGGGGGGTCCAAACGAATAGCTATGATATGTAAGGGGGACACGTCCCCCTGTGATTGAATAGCAATGACTTCTATGATTTTACCAAATTACAGTTGTGTATCCGCCTCCCACTCCCACCTTCTCTCACTTCTCTTCCACTCCTCCTTCTTCCACAGCACATCTTAGCTTCCTGTCTGAACCTTCCTGAAAGTACTTTTACACTGCAGATGGGCTGAACCGTGTTTCAGTTTGATCTGGACCAAAACCACCCATTTGGTTTATTGGTCTGAGGCACCTTTTTTAGGACAAACCTGAAAAGATCGAAGGTGTAAAAGCACACTGAGCTCATCTGACAACAGAGTTATGGGGATAAATATTTAATTAGATTAGATTTTATGAATAAAAAGTCCTAAGCTAGGCCCTGGAGAAGGGACTACTATTTATTCCATTTTCTTTTGGTGGTACAATGTGCAACACATTGCATAACAATGGCTGACATGATGTGTAATTTTAGTTTAGGGTGTACGTGACCCCATACAGTGCTCTGTAATGCATTAGTGGGTATAGAGAACAGCTAATGACTGAGCTCTGCCTAAACACACAATGCAAATGCTTTTCATGCTCTCCGGTTCCCACCTGGGAGAGATGACTGGGATCAATACTGCTTTTCCTTGCTATGAAATAGCCATGACAAAAACGATGAGTGATCCCTGTCCTTTGACCTTTTGGTCCTGAGTGGCCTTTGTCCACACTCCGGTGAGGGTTAATGGACCCAGCATTGTTCCTCACTGACAGTGGAACAAAGCTCTCCTGCTTTCACCGCCGCTGCTCTTCATGCTGCTGTTTTGCTGGTGAGGCTTCAGAGAGAAACAATAGCTGACACTAAAATAACCGCCATTCAAGTAAAGAAGAAAAAAAGAGACAAACTCTGTGTGTGCGCTTGTGTGTGCGCGTGTGTGTGTGCTTGTGTGTGTGTGTGTAATGCTGCTTAACACTCCCACTAAACACAGCACAGTATAAACCCACACCTGCACAGGACCCGTCAATCACAGATCATCTCAGTTTCCATACCATCTGCTGTTCACTGCAGGATGCAAGGCTCTTTTTACTGCTGCTTTTGGCTTTTTCGAGCTGAAACATTTAATGTATCTCATAAACAGAAAACATTTAGCCACCCTCTACTTAGTCCTCAGAACATGAATGGCCTACATCCATGCCAGAAGTGCAGAAAAATAGTAAATTCTTGTTATACAGCAAAACTGCTCCTTCTATGGAAGTTCCTCCAATTTGTGTTGGTGCCTGAGGTGTCAGATGTCATGCTGAGCTTTGTTTGGTGTTCTTATGTTATGTAGAACCAAAGTTATTGTAATTTTAAAATATGATTTTTAGTAATCATTTAGAAACAAACCAATAAAAAGATCTGTGAACCTCTGAGAACTTTCAGGTTAGTCTCAACCCACAAGTAGGTGGGGAAACCTGCAAATGGAGTGGGTCTGGAGTGGCTGAGTGGTGGAACCCCAAACAAATAATAAATGGACAAACAGAAATATTTCAGAATTTACTTGACATTTACATTTATGAAGAAGAAAAAGTATCAATATTCTCTCCTATAGGCTTTCCTATTACATGTTATTGTGTCTCAGTTTGACCAATGAGCCTTTTTAAGTCAATAGAAACCAGATATTCTTCAGATTCCAGTCTCCAGTCGTGCTAAGAGCCAAGCATCATTTGCGGCTTGATTCGGCCGGGTGGTCAAAGCCTGCAGTAACCCGGGGCTGGAATAGATGACCTGGGGGGTAAAAGCAGGGCTTTTTATTGATATATCAATACTCTCAGCCACAGAGACGTGGAGGAGTCCTCAGACATGCCTGACAAATGGTTTCATACTCCATTGACTGAGAGTGATTCTAAATGCCTCCTACACACAGTCTGTATCTCCACCAAGGCTCCTAGATTGTAACAAATGCAGCTGCTCCCCTTTTGAAAGCTTGTCAAAAAGATTTACTGTTGCTCAGTTTCAACTGCAAATGGGACGACCAGTTAAAGCTGGGAAGATGCTGGTTCATTCAAAAACCCTTTTTGTTGATGGGGTGAAGGTGAGAGGAAACTTTGAAATTCTACAAAGGGTGGATGGAGTCATATACAGCCATGCTGTGTTTGTATTTAGTCTCTGTCTTCACTCACTCATTCACATTTAGCAGGTAAAGATCTTCACAAGGGCGTTCACAGTAGCAAACAAATGGCTTTCAAGCTGTGCTTTTCATCAATGAAACTGTGTTTCCTACTTCGTGTCTCATACACTTAAGGAACCACATTTCCACAAAGTAGAGGGTAAAGAAATTGCCCTTTCTCTTCTCTGCTCCTTCATGTAAAATATTTGATTTATCAAATTATTTGTTTTCTCAAAATATGGATTTTGCATCTCAGAATAAAACTAATCAAGATTTTGTGTTGAGACAAAAACAATCCATACTAAATTGAAATTATTATTACAATAATATAAGTACATAATTCAAGACACATAAATCTAATTATTTCTATGAAATTTGTGGAATGGGCCATGTTGAATAGGGCATCTTTATCTTGCAGCAATCAGGGACATTCTAGAGATGTTCAATGGGGACAAAGAGGGTTTGAAACATTCCCCCCAAAACAATAAACTACAGTTTATTTAGTGTCAAGTACAGTAGTACTTTGAGAGTAATAATAATCAATACGTTGATGCTGGCATTTCCTACCTGCATGCTACATTTATAATAACTTGCTGATTTTAACATTGTCTGCCCCTGATTTGAGGTTTATTTTTGAACAGGGCATTGAATCAAGTAAAGACATGACTGTAGACTTTCCTGAAATGATTTGCTATTTGCAACTGTGTCACTGGCCTAGTAAGGGGGCAATGCACATTAGCTGGGATGTCAAACAAATGCGCACACACACACACACACACACACACACACACACACACACACACACATGGACACACATTAGCACAGGTGCAAGGCAAGGCAGAGGCCACATACAATTAGGATAACAACATTTCTCCAGCTCAATTCACTTGGAAGCCTCAAATTTTAAAAGGTCCTGGCCTGCCCTAATTCTTTTCGGCTGTCTCTGTCCCACAGGGGACAGTAGGGCAGCTCTACCAGCTTCAGTGTAGGCCTGTTGAAATTAACCCAGAGCTGCACAGACTGGAATGGCCTGGGATGTTGTGTACGGCTTTGTCAAGGTTATTGTATTGGTGCTATAGGCACATCTCGATGACATATGCGGTTATAACCTTGCAGGAGGAGACAGCTGCAGTAAACAAAGCCTAGTCTTCACTCCTCCAGTTATGAAGACGCTGTTGTGAATACTACATAATCTATTGCAATCTATTACAAAGCCCCCTGCTTTTTCCTACTGATCATTCTCTTCGTCTGCTGGAGAAGGTGATAGAAGCCTCACATAAAACCAACATAACAATAGCTTCCAGTGGAGGATCCATTAGTATTTGCCTACCAAGAGGACTTTCTTTTGACTGACATCACCTTGTACACACCCAGGGAGCACCATATTCACCCATAGAGAGCTATCATTAGTAATGCGGTTCGGTTTATATAGTCCCGATGTCACTTGGTGTGAGGTAAAATATAAAGAGAAGGGAGAAGGCCACACAACTGTAAATGGACTAGTGTAGCACCAATGACCTTTGATTGATGAACTCTATAACACTTGGTGGGTTCCTAGAAGAAACAGCACTGCTTTTGAGTAAAATTTTGGTTTGAACTTAGTTCATTATTGGTCAACAAAAAATCTGATCATACTGAAGTGGATCAACTGTCCTGATATTCCTCTTACTCTTCGTTCTCTCCATTCCTCCTGCAATGCTCCTCCATGTTCTTCCAGTGTAGCAGTAAAAAAAATCTGAAATCTCTGGGAGAATCTAAATACATGCATTTCCCAGAAGAAAGGGAAATTCAAAATAAGTCTCGTATTTGTCTGAAATCAGTTTAACATCCAAATGAGATTTTGACCATGTTAATTTCTAAAACCGAGAAAGAGTCTTCCTGTAATCAAATTAAAATTTTCTCTCACTGCTCAGGGCTCTTATTGTTAAGTAGTTCTTAAGTTTACCTTAACCTCTCTCTTAATGTTATGTAACATTTCCCAAAGTGTCCGTACACTAAGTATACCTTACGTATGTCCCACGTTTGTAAGGTTTGTCCGGACCACTCTTAAGCTCTCTCTTAGTGTAGTTTCAGCACAAGACGCTAGTGACCGCCACTGAGCAGCAATCTTTAGAAATCAGCAGCGTATGCAAGTTGAATTATTGCGCGTTATTAATGTTGTGTCAGTGATGGAATATAGTCCAGACTGGACTATGTGATTAATGCATCAAAATTGGCAACAGCTTTTAATATTGAACAGGTGGCAAGAAATTAGGCTCTAAGCGGCTAAAGTATAAATGTATAATCTTGGTGGTGTCCAGAAAGCAACCAACTATGGCAGCGATACAATGTGTTGTTGTACTAAATCAAAGACAGCGCCTGTTGCGGAGCCATATTTTTTGTGTGAATTGTTTCATTAGGCAAAAGTTCAGCCCTTTAGATATTTTGCCTGAGGTGGCTATTTTTAAATGTTTCGCCTTCCAAGGCAACAGATTATGGAGCTTCTGGACCTGCTCAGACCTGCACTTCACTCAACTGTCACTGAATATCACGTAACACCACCGACTTCTCTCATTCAATATTTACCAGTTCCTCGCTACAACGGCATGGTGACAGTCTGTGCGCTGTGCTGTAGCAATATCGGGCTGGCAAAGGCAAGGTTCTGGACGCGGTGGAGTACTGAGATCTTCAGGCTCGGTGCTGCCAGGAGAGGAGGGTGCTGCAGGTGTCTGTGTACCTGGGGAGGATGCTGTACTGGAAGGAGGTGATGGTATGGCCTGTGAACATGTGTCATGCTCAGCATCAACTCTTCTCACATATATTCCCCCAGGGACTCCATGAGTGGCTGCCTTTCCCATAACTGCCAGTGCCTTCTCTTCCAGTGGTGTTAGTGGTGGCACTGAATTGGACCCAGCACCTTTCCTATCCCGGTCTCGGCGGACTGCAGCAGATCTGGCTGTGGCATGGCTGGAAAAATCGTGGGGTTTTTTGGGTACATCCTGCCATTTTCTGTGTGCTCCTGAACCAGAGGCAGATATTGTTTTGGCTATGTCACTCCATATTTCTTTCTTAGTGCTGTTCTGGATATTGTTTCTAAAGCTGGCGTAGAGTGTTGTCGTATTGACATTCACTTCACTTATTGATGTGGTTTCTTCTCTGCCATCTTCTCTATCTTTTTCTCTCTCTGTTTCTTTCTTTCTTTCTCTCTCTCTCTCTCTCTCTCTCTCTCTCTCTGTGTGTTTAGTGTAGGTAGGTTGCTTTTATAGAAAATCCAATGGCCAATTAAGAGTGCGTTGCACATAAGTAACTGTATCTGTTTGTCAATCAACAATCAACTATGATTGCTCTCCCTAGTTCGCACCCTGTTGTATACCTGGTTCGTTTCCCAACCACTAGGTTACATGAAAATTTTAATGACAGTTTGGTGATTAAATTGAGATATTGTCTTATTATGACATGCTCCTGATAAGTTAACCCATACTGAAAGAAATGTTATTGAAAGAATTAGTGTAGAATGTGCTGTCTTTCTTAACACTGTCATGCAAATGAACTGAAAAATCGATTCCCGAGCAATCAATGTCAACTAATTCAGCACCGTGTCTGTGGCCAGCTCCTCGTAATGTCGCCCGTAAGAGGCAGTGTCTTAAGAAGCCTCCTAAGGGACAGTTCAGGGAACACACTTAGAAAAGTAAACAACTTTGGTAAGATATATTTTAAGGATCTTAGCACACTAAGAGTATTCATTATTGAGAAACCGGGTCCTGATCTTTATTGTCAGATAAACCAGAGTGTCCAAAAGAATACTTTTTTAAAATAAATGAGCTTAAAACTTTTAATAAATCTAAAAAATCTTAAAGTTGGGTAGTTTGGAGATCCGAAATGTTGTTAATGGGAAGAAAACTGAAAAGCTGATCAGAACAACATAAGAAATTAATTTTATTGCTTTACTTAATGCAGTAATGTTGTGTGTTTGTGTGTGTGTGTGTGTGTGTGTGTGTGTGTGTATGTGTATATTTGCAGGGTCTTTACAATGATCTCCTCCATCCAGCTCCTTTGACTTTTTCTCCACATCAGCCACATGGCTGTGACCATTAGTGTGTTTGTCATTGTTGAAGAATGCTGGGTTAATGTGTCTTGGGCTTAATAAGCGAGCTCTTTTTCATGCTCACATGTTTATACCCTGTGCATTCCCTGCTGCCTGATGTAATTGAGGGAGGTGGGGAGCCCCAGCTGACAGGCCGAGGTACGGCAGAGTGTTGTTAGCTCTGTTAATCAGGTAGATCAATGTGTCACGACAGGGCCACAAGCGGGCTTTCCCCCGCTGCGTCTCATAATGAGGAATCTATTCACAAGCCAATTAAGCTCTCTCCTCAACCTCTGACCATGCACATGCATAAAAGGCAGAGGAAGCATACTATTCCACACAGCGACCGAAGCTGACAGTCGGCTTTGAAAGCCACTTCGGGTGGACAGACAAAGCACATCCTGTTCCGCTTTAATGTCAGTAAGCTCACATCAAGGGTTTTTTCCTCAATATCCCTGAACAGTAGACATGCAAGCTCAAGGGAAACATCCACAAGGATTTTAAATGATTTGCCCAACCCCATTTCATCAGCTAAGGCATGTTTGGTGTCTGAAGCTTATTCAATTTTGTATTGGAGCCAAGTCAAAAATGATTTGGCTTTTCAAAAAAGGTGATGAATAATCGAGTCACATCTGACTATGATGAAATGTAAAAGATGCCAATAATGCACATGATTTGTGTTTGCTATTTAAACATTTAACATAAAATAATGTAAGTGTTGCATTTAATTGTTTGATTAACCCCTAGCTATTGTGGTCCTTTGGAAAAGCCAAGCCAAAACTGTTTTATAACCAAAACTGTGTCATTTTTTTTTGTTTCTCCTAAGGGGGAGTTTAGTCAGACTTCAACAATCTCCGAATAAGAAGATGATTTATTTCTGATCACCGCAGTGAGCCGCAAAATTTTCCTCTGGGTACGAATAATGTTTCTATCCATTATGCAGTTTTATGTGTAAATTTCTGAATTAAGTGTATTAGTGAATATTTATAAGGCAGACTGTTAGCCTGACAACCTCAATCATGCCTAGTAAAGGCAAAATATATTCCAGTTGCAGAGAATATGAAGTGGAAAGCATTTCAAAAGAATCCGGCCCTTCTTCATTTGGTTCCTTTTGTTGTTGTGGATTCCTGTAATTGTTACATTGTGAAAAAAAATACAAAAACTCATCAGATAAGAGAGCAAGTGGTAAATAAGGCAAAATGCATGCTAATATGTTCCCCCGGTTTGTGATGATGCATCAGGTGTCATACGCCATGCTGAGATTTATTTGGCGTTCCTATGTAATCTAGAGCCATAGTTATTTGAATTTAAATAATGTGAGTTTGAGTAATCTTGAGTTTTAAATATGCTGACACATGCAAATGAATGTAAAGAACAAAAATGAATATATTTATTTTATTTTAGGTCCAGGAACAAATGAAAAATGCACAAGATTTAAGGATAGTGTCCGACCACACGTTGTTGCATAAATCCTGCAGATGTAACTTTAACACTGTGAGAAATGTGAAGGTGAACCAAGACTTTTCCTTATAAGTTAAGTTTTCATCGCACAGCTAAACAATGCAGCGAAAAAAAAAAAAACTCAACCAAGACTATAAATAATAGAAGACCACCCCAACAAAAGTTGCTCTGACAGAAAAACTTTCCAAGGTTCGACACCATGGATGCGGTTTCGAAACCATCGGTCAAAAACTGTTTGTAGACTTTGCTACCAGGCTGAGACGCACTGGAAAATCAAATCAGGATAAAATTTCAATACAGCACAGTTCCTGTATGATTATGGAGAAGTGCTTCTTAACAGGTGAGTTCCAAATCTCGTTGTTGTTTTTTGATGTAACGTAAAGCAAACATTCTGTCATACACACCGAAGTACACAGTGTGAACTGAACTCAAATCTTCCTCTGCCTTTATCCCATTAAAGTGAAGCAGGGGCTGTCAAGAAGACAGAGCATAGTGTTGGAGGATGCCTTGCTCAAGGGTACCTCAGAGGTGCCACTAGCAGCCTTTGAGATTCGAACTCACAAAATTAGGTCACCAGCTGCCCCAATAATGGCTTGTGAGACAGGGGGTTCAAACCCATGGCTCCAGCATCTTAGACTGCTTAGCCATTCTTAAAAAATAAAATTGAAATTATTAAAAGGACTCAGGTAAAAGTATATTTCTCTAATTTCAAGTGCAGCTACCAGTATATAGGGAAAATTTGAAGATAGTACTTAATTTGCTACTTTCAACTTCTGGATATCAACCTGTTCGCCGTTGGTCTTTGAGTGCTCTCCACTGTGGCTCAGTGGGTAGCTGAAGCGCTTATTTAATTGATGTGCTTTTAATGATATAAGCAGTGCTTTTCTCTGATAAGGGGATGCGAATGGAAGCTCTGATTGACTCTGCTTCTTCTGTAATTCCCTTAAGTGCTCTGCAGATGCACGACCATGGAAAAAAATAAGAAATTAAAAAAAGGTGCAGCGCTGGACACAAGCCCTGAAGCCCTTCCGAAGCACAGGAATGCTAACGAGCCCTGTGCCAGAACAACCTAATTGATGGCCGAGTAGGACGGAGATTGGCTTCCTTCAGTTGCTCTCAATCAGACGACTGCCATTATGCAGTGCATGAAGGAGGATGGAAGCTTCTCGCGCTACTTCCTCAGCAAGAACGTTGAAAAAAAACAGACAGCAGATCAATAGCCTGAGGGAATTTACGACTGAGGGAAGGTAAGAGATGCTGAAGCTGAAGTGCAGAGATAATGTCGTCTTCAACACGAGAGTTCGGGTGTCATCCATCTCGTTTTGAACTCGCAGCCCTGCCTTGCAATTGCTTTCCTTGCTCCGCAGGTTGGACTTTGCTGAGCAAGATGGAGATAAATAAAAACAGACCATACATAAAGCAATGGCCTAGTCATGTGGGCACATGCAGTAATGAATGAACTGTGCACTGCAGTAATGAATGAATGTAGGGAAATATAATTGAAAAGCCAAGACGTTTTCTTACTTCTTTTAGGGTGACTCATTGAATTAATTTGTATAAAGACACTGTTTTTGTGGGTACCGCTTTACAATAAGATTAACCTCATAAAGGGTTCATAAAGGATTTAGTCATTTTTTCATTATGATACAGAACGTTTCTAAATAATTAACAAGCAATTATAACAAGGTATAACAGTTGATATATATTGTTGCAGCCTCACTATTTTTTAAGAGATCTGGTGTTTTACTGTTAGGAGCATGTTAAAAAAATACCAGATTTTTTGACAGTTTAATATTCTGCCTGAGAAAGAGGCAAGATAAACTCAGATCTCAACAAATAGTGAGCCTGCATCAATTTATGTCAACTGCTTTAACTTGTTTTGAACAGATTATTATTGGTGTGGCTGGTAGCCTAGAGGTTAAGGCATTTGCTCTGCAATCATGAACTCATGGGTTCAATTCCCAAGGTGATAAGCAGTTCTGAAATACCCTTGTGCAAGGTACCGTCCCCACAAACTGCGCCTCGGGCACTGTGTTCACATATGACAGAATTAACAACCTGACAGTTGTATTATTGTAAGGTATTACCTTTCCATGTTGAGAAATTCCAGCTCGCAAAGGAGGCAGTCCTGGGATTCAAACGCATTGTTCAATTACAGGGCAAATTCCCTGACCATCAGCTGCCCTATTTGGATTCGAGCAGCATGGATGTGAACCAGCATTCTTCCCTTCAGTCAGTTTCTGGCGTCTTACCACTGAATTACAGAGGGAGTGCTGATGAGGGCATGATGGCAGCTTATCATCACACACACAGATGAACCCGTCCAAAAACCAGACATCAGGGATGGTGTTATGGGTTTACATTAAGTGTCATTCAGCCACGTTTGGGCCCATATAGATAGGAAAAAAGAGCCACAGCAGCTATCTAACCTCAAACACCATGCTTATGAATGATTAATGAGCAGTCCATGCTACACCATGCTATGCTTGGTGCACCACACTAGCTGCTAAAGAAATGCACTACTCTGCGGTTCCTGTCACGCTTATTTCACTGCCTTCGCACTGTGGCCTTCCCCAGAGCGGAATGAGCTGAGAATGAATCTCCACAGCGGGCTCATGTTAATTCAGCCCCCAGGCCACAGAGTTGTAACACTGCTCTTACCACACCTGCTTCTCAACACCAACTAATTATCATGCTCTTCATGAGCTCCATGAGTGTGTTAACTTGAACAAAAAGGGCCTGTGCTTGGACGGGACTGAAATCCTTTGTGCAAGTGCAATTTTTGTCTAATTCATGCACATCTTATCAGTTGTTGTTTGGACGTCAGGGCTGTGTGTGTGTTTGTGTGATGCATATGAAAGGTAAGAAGTGAGATGGGTAGTTGAGAAACACATGATTTTCAATTATGGTACAGTCATGACTCATGACTGCGTAACTTACAAAGGTATCTGTATGAAGGGCTGAGTAATGATTTTAGGGGGCCTGGACCCCACAGGACCCAGTGCAACTTCAACAGTATTGTGATTGCATGTCTGATTGCCTCCCTGACCCCACTGCATGTCCAAATTACCTCACCAACAATCACCATGGGAACAAAAACGTATTAACTGGTACATACACAGCTTTAGAAAAAAATGAGACCACTGCAAAAATGTCTTGGGTTTTATCTTTTATGGGTGCCTGTGTTGAACTGAACAGTTTTGCTTTAATTTTTAAGAACTGCTGACAATATTTCTCCTTAGATCCCGATAAAAATATTGTTCTTTAAAGCATAATTGTAAAGGAAATGACAAGACATCAAAATGAGACAGATAATGCAGTTTTAAACAAACTTCAATCATTCAAACAAAAATCTTCTTTATTCATAGACAAACTGACAATTCTAGCCTTTCAAAACCTTCCAGTAGGGTTTTTGCCATCCAACTTGTCTCAATTCGAGATTAGAATGTTGATTTTATCAGTGTTTTTATATGTTTTCTCATTAAATTATATTTTATTCAGGTGATCACTAATCAGTCCCTCATAAATCAGAATTAAGTGCTTGTGTAGGAATTCAACAGTATGGAATGATTGTCATAATCATAGAGATGCAGATTTCAAGATAAATTGCATATATATTTGTGAAATGTTGAAATTTGGCACAAGAAAATCATATTTCACTTTGAAGGTGATAACATGTAATACAACTCTAAATGTCCATCTTTGCACTGCATACCAACTCTCTCTCTATGCTGAGAGGCGTTATATATTATTTAGCTTTTGGGGTAAGGTGGGCTCTGAAACACATACACACATGTTCATGTCTTTGGTATTACTGCTACATCCTTTAAATGAATGAATGGATTGGTTTGATGAATTAAATGCAAATAACAGTGAACTGCAGCTGGCACACACATTACTAGAATAATAATATAGTAAAACCCCGGGGCTCTATCTTGTTTTAATTTTATAAAAGAAGAAATCCTACATATATATGTATGTGATTCACTAAGCAGACACAGAGTGGATTTTAAAGCTTTTTACAAAGAAGATAAAATATATTAAACTAATAACATGCTACTGTTTTTTTAGATCCACTTTAAATGATTAGGGCACTGGACACTGAGAAAATGATTGCTTTTAAGCAGATTGCTGGACTCGGAAATCACACATTCTGCTGATAGGCTTTTAAGTAGAACTGGAAAGTGTCACACATCACTCCTGTGCCTGCTGCCCTGTTCCTTTGTCCTTGGTTGAATTGAAACATTGATGTTAAAAGTTTGATTGTGCTCCAGAAGAGCAGAACATTTATGTGACGCTGCTTTTGCGCCGCAGTTTTGCGCTCAGTATTTATGAAACTGTCTAGGTGGTATTAAGATATTTAGCAGGATATATATGCTACTGACAGGTTATGAATCACTTGAATTTGCAGGTACCTTCCTCAGGAGACTTCATCCATACTTATTTTAAGACTAGTCTGTAACTCATTCCTGACTGAGCTTCCTCTGAAGACCACCAGGCCTCTACACATGATCTAGAATGTCTGACCTACACCAAGTTTCTCACTCACCATTTCACTGCTTCAAATGGTTTCCGGTAATTCTCCAATAGGTTTAAAACTCTAACATTCACCTACAAAGCCAACAGCCAACTCTGTTTTACCCATCAGCTCTGATGAGACAATGGGTAACAGCACAACCTTTTTGAGCATCAAGCAGAGCCTGACTTAGTCCAGCTCTTCTCAAAAGTTAACTTGCATCAAGACATTTCTCAGCTTTGCCATTAAATGGTGGGACGGACTTCCCCTGATGGTCAGAAAAACAGAGACTGAATTTCCTCCTATGAGAACCCATGAGAACATCTACATGTTCATGTCATAAACTAATTTAACTTCACAAATAACTTCTGTGTGTGTGATCTGAAGTTTATGGTGGACCCCAAGGTTTAGTAGTGCAAGGTGCATGTTTTCTTAAGGGCTACAAAGACTCTGGATAAAAGGGTCTGCAAATGATGGACATGTTATTGTTAATCTGCAGTGGACCATCAGTGGTCTAATCAATGGTAATGTGTTGTTCACTGCTGATGTAAAGGACTCAATGCTTTGAGCTCAGTGTTGTACATGTGCCATTGTCTCTCCAAAGCCAGTGCATTCGACACATGATGCATCAACAGATGGGTTACATCACTTACTTTACACTAACAGGGTGGAGGCATTAGGGAGGGGGGTTCCAGTTAACTGGCCATGGAGGCGGAATGGCTGGAATGAGAGCTGAATATACTCATTCAGGAGATTATAATGAGATTTATATTACGAGATTAAGAAGACTTCTCAATATCATCAAGGTCTATGTGCTTCATTTATGGTGATGTCAGATTTAAAAAACTTCAGAGATCCTAGAGCAAATTGCTTGTTTCGACTGCACAGACACACAGAGACACAAAGAGAAGAATAATATTAAATATAGTGTCTAAATAACTCCAATAAAAGCACTGCAGGAATGCTCAATATGAAATACACTATGCTAAATACTCAAACGCCTATACATGATATAGATAAGTAACTTACAGATAAATTAATTTCTGGTAATGCAAAGGGTGGTTGGGTGTGTTATTGCTGAAATAGAGATCAGTAGTGCATCTGTATTGTTGACACAAGTGGTGATATTTACTGTGGTAAACCTATTGCACATAATTCGAATAAATAATAAGATATTGCACCCTATGTGCCCTATATGCTTTTTGTCTAAAACTATTCGACCAACCCGTCTAATTGGTGGATGCAGTTATTTGGAGTGCACCTGTTTCTTAAGCAGATGTTCAGCTGGAAACAAACACACAGCACAGATAAGCTACATCGAAACACAACCTAAAGAATGGAATTAGTCTTACATGAGTCTAAGGTCACCATGCCCAAGGCCAAACATCAGCTACAGTGTGAGTACTGGGCTGAGGAATTCACTTGGGGGCTCATTCCAATATCTTCAGGGTGTGTTGGAGTGGTGCTGCCTGTTCGGAACTAGTTACCCAACATCAGAACCTGACCTCATTAATGATTTTGTGTCTGCAATCAAATCTTCACTGGAGGATTTTCCAACACATAGCCTTTTCCCGTTCTTGTTACAGCAAAGAATTAGAATCAGAAAACTATTATTTCCAGAGGAAACTGAAATGGTACAGACAAACAGCGAAATGAAGTCTATAGTGATATAAAATATAAAGCCAAAATAAACTCTCCAGAAACCACTGTGTACTAAACACAATACATGTCATATTCCATACATTCATGTTCCAAAGGCATATTCAATATTGATATGTTCGATATTTTGCACATATTGTGTATGGCTAAATCTTATCATATGGCTAAATGATAATGCAATTTGGAAATTGATCTACTTAATACATGATTTATTATATAGATATTAAGATTCTGATATCAGTTAAATTGTTTTCCTTGTTTTTCTTTGGATAATAATTAATTTAAGGTTATCTTCATGATCAGAATCAAAATCACATTATGTGAACTTTAAGTAAACTTGTTTTTGGTAAAAGATGGTTTTGTAACTATTAAGGAGATTCAAATGACAAGAAAGCCCCCCCCTCCACTTCCTAAGTGTGGTCCCTGGCCCGGCAGATTGGAAACTCACCGTTACGAATGCAGCGGGTGATCGGCGGGGACAGGCGTACGGTAATTGCGGAGGATGTGCAGAGGTGGGTAATCACATCAGCGTAATTGAGAATTTTCCGCTCATTCGGGTCCAGCAGAGAAATCTTCACTTTAATAGCAGAACACACTGAGTAAGAGCTGCTCCACTTTCCATCAACACTTACCCTGGTAACAATTTGGGCCATTTCTTGCAAAAGCAGGATATCAATAAACACAACTACTGTGATTGGGAGGTTTGACTGGACCGGTTTTCCAAGGTTACTAAAATTTCCACAACACCCTTCACAATGGTGTCTATTATCTGTAAAAAAATATTTTACTGTATTAAAATACTACAGTTTTTATTGCCAGACTGTAACACACTGCAGATTCATACTGGATAAAAATCCTTAAAAAATTATGAGTGTTAGATTGGTAAACCTACACACAGCAGATTTAGACTGGATCAAAGACCCTCCACAATTATTACTGTCAGCCAATGCACTGCAGATTCCTACTGGATTAAAAACAACCTGTAAATAATGAAGTCAGACTGTATAAACTACAAACACTGCACATGCAAACTGGATTAAAATCAGTCTACAATATTTACTGTCACACTGTAAAAAAACACACACACTGTAGCGAGCACTGACATAAACCCAATCAAAGAGTCCAAAAAATGCGGAGGCAACAAGGACACGTCCGCAGGGCAAATGAGAAATCTGATATCCAGAACAGGGGTGAGCGAATACACAGCAGAGAAACACAGGGCAGTTGAATGAGAGAATGCTTGGTAGCTCGGCAGGGCTTTGTATACTTAGCACTGGTGGATATTTCCTTTGGTCTATATGTACTCCTTGGTCTAGAATTCAGGTGATCCTGACCTACATGCTAAGAATTTGTGTGAAGCTCCGGAGTGGATCTCTTAATCCCCGACTCCAACGTCGATCCAGGGCTAAGCCTTGCACGCACATTGCAGATTTGTATTGGATTAAAAGCATACCACAATTATTGCTGTCAGACTATAAATATTATACACTGTGGATTCATACTGTATTGAACACACTACACTAGTTACTGTCACACTGTAAAACATTGATACACACTATAGTTGGATTCGAGTCCCCGTGGTTAGGGGGATTAGGGAGTTTGCCCTGAGATCAGAAGGTTGTGGGTTAAATTCCCAGCAGTGCTAGGGTCTTCTCTACCCATGAGCAAGATAATGTCATCCCACACTGCTCCCTGGGTGCCCCTTGGGTTAAAGGGAGAGAAAGAATTTTACATTCACACATGCCTATATGGGGTCTCTTGCTTTAATTATTAATAAAACTGTAGAAACTACGTACTGCAGATTCTTTCTGGATGGAAATCAACCCAAAATTATTACTGTCAGGCCGTAACAATTACACACACTGCAGATTAATGCTGGATAAAAATCAACCCACCCTTTATCATTTGTGTTATGATGTATTTGTTATTCAAAAATGCTTGATAGCAGGCTTTGATTCCCTCTGGGGAGTCCGAGTTTGGTTGTTCTCCCTGTGTTTGACCCTGAACTGCTCCCTGTAACACAGCGCACACACACAAATACTACTTTCTCCAAATAATTATTCCTGTCTTCCTTAATTTTTGAGTTCCTCTGCACCTTTTGTAGATTTGAATGACTCTGCTGCTAGATTACAATTTGTCATAATATTGTATTCACTCAGACTATTGCTGATACTGCTCCTGTGAGCTGCACAGTCTGGTCTGTATTCTTGTAAAGCCTTATTATTTTTGGCTCTTTGTGGGTCTGTTTTTGTTTTTTGTTTTTGTACTGCACACTCGGCCTAGAGGAGCGTTTCTTTTCCCCTGTTTACAATATATATGCATGAAATGACATTAAACACCTGCTTGACACATACATTGATGACTTTTAGCAGTTTAGATTACATAAACGTATAGAAAGTAATTAAACAAGCTGGAACTTACTACCATCAATTAATTCAGCTTACCATAAACAGCCCATATAAACTAAACTCAGGTGCTTTTCCTACTGCTAGTTAAGAACGTTAAGAAACGTTCAAATATTTAAATGATCCCAGCAGAATGGACTGGAAAAAGGTTTTGTTTTGGTATACTATTCATCCATATTGACTTACACATGAGTTCTCTGAGTGTGTTGCTCAGTTCCAGTGTGACCTTTTGATTTTTTATTTTGTTTCAGTGGATTAATTAGAATCTATGCTTGGAAAAACCATTTCTCCACTAATCTCAGACAGATGCCAGTCAGAATTCTTATCACTAGAGATAGCCGCGATATAACTAATAGAATCTGAGCATTTCCTTAAAAACTAGGTTTAGCTTTCTTTATTTTTGTTGGAATAAACGAACAGGGATTTTGCTGAGAGAAGAAGAGGGAGTTCATTGTTGGAAAGGTCAGCCATGCCAATTTTGCGATAGGGATGCCTGCCTCTTACCGTAAACACTATTAACTCTGGCATTAAGTGATAATCGTATAAGGCGGAAGCTTCTCCTGCCCGTTCTTCTCCTCCATCATCACTCCATCCACCTCTCAGCCTCCACCCTGATGCGTTTCCAATTCATTATGCGCTCTAACTCTTAAGAGCATCCCACTTTAAAATAGTCTAATCTGAAGTGCAGCACTGATGAATTAAAGATGTGCTGCTGCTTAAATCTGGGCAAGAAAGCTGGGGGCAGGCCCGAGATCATACACACAAACACACAGAAACGCACACAAAAACACACATACTCAAACACAAACACACACACACACACATATTTATATATATATATATATATGGTAAAAAACTAAATCACTCTACAAAATGAGTCTTTAGGTGACCATATCCTTCCAGATTCTTTCTGTTTCCACTTCAAAGTCTTATGTGCTGAAGAATGTTTGACAATACACAAATAAACACACACACATGCAGACAAAAACACACACACACCGGTGTGTTTGGTAGCACAACTACATCCCAGTTTTTCACTGCATCTAATTGAGACTGCTGCAGGATTTATCACACCTTGTACAGCTTTAATGAAATGAACTCATCGTGTTCTTTCATTACAGAACTGAGGTGCAGTTCAACTCCAATCAGAGTCTCTTGCTGCTCCACGGTTTCTTCATTTTTATTAATCAACTCAAGCAGGCCTTCAGAGGCCTGGGCAGCAGAACTGAGTTACCATAGAAAAACACTGTCCATCAAAAGTTTAGGGAGAGGTTTTGAATATGAGCGATACATTTTTTCTGTAGATTCACATTTGTTTAACAAGCTAAATAGACCCAGAAGAGTCCCCAAACTTTTGACAGGCTGTGTAGTTGTTCAGGCCTTGCTCTTTCTGTGCTGTTTGAGTGGAGGAGGTTTTTTTTTTAGCCTCATCACTCCTCAACTGCCTTCGGCTACAAGAAGCAGAGACTCGTGTAAAAATATCCTCTTAACGATTTCTATTTTTTGACCAAAAGCTTGTTTACTTTAGGTGTAGCAGCTGACAGGACAGACTACTGACAGACTGCAAGCATTTTTTCAGTTGTATGAAGCTGGATTTTGGAGCAGATTAAGCCCTCAAGGAGTCCACAGGAGCTTTTAGCAGCACCACTAGTGCAGTAGAACAAGCCAGGTGAAAGCTAAAAACAGGGCAGGTCCCAGGTTTTTCACTGAAATCAGTAAACAGAACAGAATGACAAGAGAACCAAACCACAGGCACAGACTTGAAGTGAAACCAAAATCTGATTTAATAAACAGTTTGCTGCTTTAGCATCTTCAGAAATGGATGGATGGAGAGATAAAATAAAGTGGCCACTTAAAGTTAGATGTAAACACACCACAGCACAGAGTGTAGATCGGTTCTCTGCATTTAACACACTCATCAAGGGAAGCAGTGAGTGGCTAGTGACCCAGCACCAGGGGAGCAGTGTTTGGGGAAGATATCTTGCTTAAGGGAACCCCAGTGATGCCACTGACAGTCCTGGGATTCAAACCCAAACCTTTAGATTGCAGGGGCAAATCCCTAAGCATGAGGCCACAAACCACCCCATCATGATGGATGGATGGATGGAAGGATGGAAGGATAAATCAATAGATGGATGGGTGGATGGATGAAGAGACAGACAGACAACAGGGTTGAGACACCAGTTTTTCAGGGTTTGGGAGGGGCCCCTTACTTCCAGTGAAGGGCATTCTTAATTCTTCAGCACACCAAGATATTTTGCACAACACCATGCTTCCAACTTTGTGGTGAAGAACCTTTTCTATTCCGGCATGACTGTGCCTCAGTGCACAAAGCAAGCCTCATAAAAAACACGAGTTTGGTGTGGCGTGGCCCACACAGAGCCCTAACCTAAACCCGATCCAACACGGAGATCTATAAGGTAACAGGAGACCTTAAATGTGTTGTCTGTACATTAGAGCTCCAAAACACTCTAACTTTAAAAGTTCATTCTCTCACCATCCCAGAGGATCCATTCACTGCAAAGAGAGCATTTGAATTCTTTATTTTGTTCCATAATTTATGATATATTACAAAAGGTTCCACATTTTGTCCAATGCATTAGTCATCTAGTCATGCATAAACGTATGTCAGCAGCACAAAACTGCAGAAAATTGAACAAATAAGCAACTGTTTTTTTTTAAACGTGGAAAGCTCCAATTGCTGAGGAATTTAAAATGTCATTGATGTATAAAACACAGTTTCTCTTTCCTGAGGAAAAACAGCAGCCTTAAATTATTCTCTTACATTCATCCCTGAAATCTTTTATTATGATGTGCTGACCACAGACGGGACGGCTCACTGCTCCACTGCTAGCGGTTGCGATAAATATGGCCAAAACCTCAAACATGATTAATTAAAAAAGTACCAACTCACTCTAACACGTCTTAAAGAATGTCTGTGGTCACGGCAGAGTTATGTGTTGTGTAGCTTCTGCTTCTCTCTTAATAAATCCTGTTAAAAGCCTAAAGCCTGTTCATTGCGCCATTCGCACTGAAGTGCTGGATTTTTTCCTCAGCCTGGACAGAGATATGGTGAAGCAACACATGTACTAGATAAGGTATCCTGGTGGTGGTTCTATAAACGACTCGACACAGGCGTGAATTAAACACGTTCACAGAAACGTGACAAAACAAAACACAAGGTGGTCTAAAGTCTCCCGCAGAAAGAAACAAACGCTGCACACTACTGAGAACTGTCTGTGGGCTTTGGGGCTTCTATATTGGAAAATCCCATTTAAAAGACTTTAAATAGGACTATTTATTAACATGCTGATGATTGCACAGTCCTCACAATCATGGTATGAAAATGAAGAAGTTTCCTTATTTTGTATACATACACACAATCAGAGGATCGGGGCTAAAATCCCAACTGCTAGTGTCACTGCTAGGTACCGTCCCCTCACACTGCTCTCCTCATTGGCGGCAGCCCCCTGCTTCACTTAGTGAATGGGTTAAATGCAGAGAAATCATTTCATTGTGTGTTGTACTTGTATGACTATACATTTGTATTAGAAACTACTTAAGGCCTCCACACAATATTTGATGAGTTATGCAGTTGGCATCATGCTATTTGAGTCATATGTTAAGCTTTGTACGGTAATGAAGAAAAACCTGATCAATTTAAAAACTTAAAATGCTTCACTGCTGGTTTAAGCTCAGTCTGAAATGCTCTTCATATTTCAGACGTCAATCTGAGTGCACAGTGAACTTCAATGCTGCTACAGAAATGGACAGGAGATGTTTTATTTATTGGGCTGTAATGCGGAGACCAGCTGCTCCTGAAAGCTTGACTCTCGGATACAAAGGAACACAATCATTCCGTTCTTTTTTTCTGTTTGCATCGAGGAAAATGTATTCTCCACTCCTACAGCCAAACATAACAAAAACCAAACTGTTTTAAAAAGAGTACGAATTAAACACCCACACATAGTTTGACCCCAAGGCAGTTTCTGAATTACTGAAACAACAGAGGAGCACAAAATTCCAGCAAATTTAAACAATAGATGCTGGGTGAAGAGGTAAAATGTGATGGGGATTGTGACTGGAGAGGTGGGAGGGGGAGCTGGGTCTCTGCGGAGTGCGGGGTTGAACCAAGCTCAGGGCACTGGGGTCTTCAGCTGGCACACAGGTAATTCTTCTGGGCTGGAAGTTAAGGTAAGGGGCAAAAGCAATGACATTAATCAGACATGGTGGAAGTCCCTAAGCTGTGGCATGAGGCTCGTTTTAAATGCATTCCTCTCCTGCTTTCCTCTCCTTACTCTGTGATCACTGTCAGGTGTGGCTTGTCCCCCCACTCACACTGGGGTGCTGTCTGAGGTGCTGAAGTGGCCCGGGCAGGAGGAGAGGCTGCTGTCTGACACCAAGGGATCTGGGGACTTTCGTTACAATAGATAGATAGATGGATAAAAAAAATAGATACATAGAGAGACATACAGACATACAGACAAGACAGATATATAGGTAGGTAGATAGATAGATATATAGATAGATAGATAGATAGATAGATAGATAGATAGATAGATAGATAGATAGATAGATAGA